>KE504634.1:218146-245141 GCA_000441515.1 Elaeis oleifera | reverse complement strand
TCTCTTCCTTCCTCCATCTTGATTTTTCTTGAGAGCATCTCAGATCTGAACTCATCCTCCTACTTCTCATCTTTGAGAGAGTCCAAATCAAGAAGAAGGAGGTACCTGATTAACCATCAAAGAAGGATCAGCGCAGTACTAGCATACTGTGCTAATTCCTGAAGCAAGACTTCTGGTTGAGATTCGTGGGCTTGTGTGGACGACTCCTAGAGGCCGGACGCATGTGCGGCTTGCAACATCATCCTCAAGCCCGGATCAGCAAGGTTAGAACGTCTAACTTGCAAGGTAATAGATCTGATCTATTGTTTAATACATATATTAGATGTAGTATAGAAACATATTGATATGATCAACATGTAGTTCATGCTCTATATATTTTAATTTCTGATTTAATGCTATATAATAATCATGTAATAGGATCTTAGATCTAGAGATTTTCTGATTTTAGAAATAAATTTTGATTTATTTTAGTCTTCCACTGCATGATCTTGAAAAAGTTTCAAGATCTAACCCTGAAACCCTAGATCTGGTTCCTACAATCCCATGGTGAAGGAAACACATGTTACCCCTTGGACAATGCGCCATCTATCAGGAGCTATCCACTAATGGGATGGGCCTTGATTTTTTCATACTCGTCGGGCGCAATGAGCTATCCACTAATGGGATGGGCCTTGATTTTTTCATACTCGTCGGGCGCAATGATCTCTTATCTTGTCTCATCAGTGACACAGGAAAGAAGGGAGAAGGAAGACAGAAGAAGAAAGGGGCATCAACACCTGTCTTTCCATGCACATATGCACTTTCTGCACCGAGCACCGTCAGGCTGATGGCACCAAAGCCACTTTTCTGATGGCCGAAACCTCCCTAGGCATCCGGTGGTAGGCTCGAAACTACTCACAGCGGCCCAAAATCTTCCCTTCGGACTCCCTATGTGCACCCTCCGCATGCTTCAGCATGTTTCTGTGCGGCCGAACCCCCTCTCGTGTGCCTTCATGCGTGATGGAACCCAATGATGAGGGCTCTGAAGCCCTCCCCAGACATCCACCGGCATCGACCCTTGTCGGATCTGTAGATCTGAGGAGCATCTGCGCACCCTCGACATGGTCGGAGCCACTGGCGGGGCCAAATCTCTCCGACCGAACCCCTCCGATCGATCCCCTCCAGTTGATTCTCTCCTGAGTGACATTGAACCCCTCCGATTGAAGCCCCTTCGGCCAACATATTTGTGTACACCCATCCAACCGATCCCCCTTCAGCCTTTTAGCAGAGCCAAAGTCTCTCATGGAGATCTAAATAACTCTTTTATGGGCTCATCAGAATCCCTCTCCAATGGACTCGACCCTGGGTGGCACTGAAATCCATCGGAGCTAATCCCCGTGGCTAGCTATCGCTCTTGTATGTGTTCCAGATGGCATCATATTCTCCCTCACCCCACCTTCGGCCACACCTCTTTCATGTAAGCTCACATCATTGCCAAGAATCCCCATGCGTGCTCCGATCAATGCCAAAACCTCCGATTTGCTGAACCTATCGTGGGACTCGGCCCTGGGGCACCGAACCCCTGGTGGGTCCATCTTCAGGCAGTGCCGAATCGACCTTGGGTGACACAAATCCCCTCCAGCTGGGTTGATCCCCGATACATGCTCACACTGAGGCCAAGGACCGGTAGACCCCATCATCCACAATGGTGCTGGTGGGTCTAAAGCCCCCTCTGTGCGCTCCGTGTGGCTGAACCCCTCTCATCATGCACCCAATCTCATCCGAAAGCTTTTTGCCTATGCCAATTTCCCCCCCGAGCCCAGGATCTTAATGTCAAACCCACCACTAGGCCCGATCCCCTGGTAGATTTGGCCTCAAACATCATGGAACCCCCCGATAGATCCAGTCCTGAGGATTGCCGAACCCATCGGTGCATCCAACCTTAGACCTAAGCTCCTCCATGTGCGCCTTACCCTCACCTGCACCGGATTTCACTAGTGAGGCTGATTTAGGCAGCACCAAGCTCTACCCATTCATTGGAAGCATCTAAAATGTCTAGAGCAGTATCTTCTGAAGACTCTAGAGGCACTATAGATCCATTGCCCGGGATGATTTCCACATTCAGTGCACGGAGTAAGACAGATGTCGTTCCTTCTGATCCATGCAAATGTAATCAATTTCTTGATAAATATAGGATCGGGGTAACAAGATCTTCAAAGCTTCACATGAGCTCAGGTATGTCATCTGAGAAAGTATTCATATATTATATTGTATTTGAATTGCGAGTTGGGGAGATCAGCGATGCGAGCCAGAGACGTGCGAGGATGTGGAGCTGATCCCACATCGTATTAAACTGGGATCTGACTCATGTCTTCAGAACTAAAACATTGGTTTGTACTCCCTAGGCCTAACTTGTGCTCAGGCCAGGGAGTAGGGGCTTATGTTGGGTGGTGATACCCCAGTCACAATGAAGACACAGACAAGAAGAGGGTTCGTGACAGGTGGCATGCAAAAATATTAATATAATACTAATCCAATGTGATAAATAAGCATGATCCCAGCAGCGGTAAATTATGGAGCCGATCTCGACTTCGGCCAACCACTTTGGTCCTAATAGTCAATCCTTGATTAAATCCGTAATATGACTACCAGCCCGAATATGGCACCCAGACATCGGATGCTGATCGAAGGAGCATCTCGATCCCAGGGATGCTACGGTCCCAACTTTTTTCTTGAGGATCTTGGGCTGATTCTTACTCCTAATCATATGTTACCCCACTGACTATCACAAAGTACTCTAGGGAAAGGTAACCCCCTTGTGGTCCCACCAAACCATAGCATTTCATTGTGGATTGTGCCCTTCCAAAGCTGTCTGTAAATGGCTCTAAGTTCTCTCACATGCCTAGCTCTGGTTGGTGCCAAGGCCGTCTAGGCATAATCATCTATGTATTGAACCTGAACTTCACCCCTCCTTCTTGTGTCCTATTTGTCAGTAGATAATAGAAAAAGAGAGAGAAAGAGAGGGAAATAGGTGACTCAGAAGAAGAGAAGCTGGTCCAAATAGTCCACAACTTCATTAAATCAGATGCTTCATCAATATCTACCCCCCATCCCATCTTTCTGTTGGCATCAGAATAATACGAAGAAAAAGAAGAGATAAGAAGGGACATCAGTACCCCTATTCTCCCAGGCATCCATACACATTTTCGCATCGAGCTCCGCTAGATCGGTGGCACGCAAATCCTCAGAAATCAAATAGATGATCTTGGCACGTCTTCGGCAAATCTATGATACTCCCTTTGTCCAGCACAGCTATGGTTCGAACTCGGGAGTAGGGGGCTAATATTGGGAGTATAATGTTGGGGGTATTCTTGTATTAGTCAAAGATATGAGACTGGTTGAAGACATAAGATGGATTCTAGCCTTAGCCGCATCACTCACCATAACAAGACAAAATGAGTATTTATGCTCCAGGTCATATGGATCTGATGAAAAGCGTTAATGCCTCTCCCCCTCTTACCCATTTCCTCTCATGGGCATCACAACGGGACAAAGCTAACAGACTAAAAGCAAAAGAAAGAGAAAAGGTGATAGCCAAAGGGAAGGCTGAACCTGTGTGCATGGCTTCTGTCCGTGAGTGATCATACTCCCCATGCTTGACCAATCCCTGCCTCAGCCTGTGGGCCTTGGGGCATGATCTTGGCTCTTGCATTGGCCACCAATCTCTTTTGACCCTCTGGCCCCCTTCGGCTTCCACATCTTGGAATTGGCCCCCACTGTCAACTTCAGTCATTGGCCTTTGTGAGGCCTACTCCCTCCAATTATTGGTTTGATCGAGGCACCTATCATTTTTAGTCTCCAAATGATTGTCACGTCAGGCCATTAGAAATAATAGCTTGATATGATGATTATTAAAGGCTTTATTATGGTCCTCTTGTATCTTTCTCTTAAAATATGAGAATGGCCAAAGACAGGACAAACTCTCAACCTTTTTTGTCAACCCATGCCATAAATGTGCATGGCTTTCACGTGCCATGAAATGATATTTTCAGACATAATTTTCGAGGATATTTAATGGGAGATAAAATATCTCTGATAATCTCTGCTCTCCCATGGCTCCAACCTCGCTCGTATAAAAGGTAAATAGGGATCCTCCAGGTACACCTCTTCTCGTCCTCAATAATACTCGTTCTTCTCTTTTGTTGTGAGAAATCTGACTTTAGCATCAGAGGATCCCTACTGGAGCCACTTCCGATAGAGACTTTTCTTATAGGTTCGATCACAGTCGACTCGTCGGGCTTCGTTGTGCTCTAACACCTCCAACCCGAGATGAATTTCATCTACAACAAGAAGAATAGCCTGCCCTAGAAAAGTCTGATCTTTTTATATAATAAATAGGAGAGAGATATATGTACATATATAGATATATGTCTAAATACATTGTTTGAAAATAAAACTACTAAATACATTGTTTGAAAATAAAACTACTAAATCAACTTAAGGTCCCCACCAACACAAATGCTTTGAAATGATTATCTGCTTTCTTGGATTGCTTATTTTCTTCTTTTCTTGTTTTGATATTTTCACATACTTAAAGTTTTATTTTCCCTGCCAAAATTACCAAAATCTTCAAAGCTAACTCATTTTAAACTTGAAACCAAGCTTTTCTTTGTAGAGAAATTTTGTTGTCAAAAAAAAAACCAAGTTTTTGAACTTATTTCTTGCCTAGAAAAACTTGGCATAAAACCTACAGGATTAGTGGGAAGGAAACCTTCCCTTTTGGATGCAAAACTAACCATGACTGATATGTTCTTGGATCAAAACTTAATGTCACAAGAAATTCAAGTTACTAAAGTTTTCTATTTTAACATAAAGCACTTCATGAAATTTTTGTACAATCTACCAAATAGTGAAAGTTTTAAGTACAATCTACCACTAATTGTAATATAAACCATGTTCAATATTGAAAACAAGTGGAGTCTAATTGTGAAATGCATCAAGGGAATACAAAGAAAATACAAATCATATGCCATCAATCAAAAGCTATGCTTTCACTTACTAAATTATAGGGTTTTCTTTTCGTTCTTTTGTTGATACATAGATTGCTACAAACTTACAATCTGGCATTTAGAATATACTACTTGACCAATTAATTTACAGTTGCAACTTGAACATTATATAATGATTAGGACAAACAAAATCAAATACTAGCAAAAAATGGCCTGTCCTAGAAAGTTTAATCTTTTATATAACAAATAGGAGAGAGACAAGAGGGAGAGAGGAGAAGGAGGAGGAAAAGAAGCTCTCATCTCTTCGATCGAGAATGACTGCTTCTGCTCTGAAGAAATCCTCAAGAAAAGCATAGATATATAGAATTAGGTTCTTCCTAATGGACTCTATTAACTGAAAAATGCTTCATAAATAAAGCTAATCCAAAAACCAAAGTAGATCCAACTGCACATGATATCCAAACAAATGCATAAATTTTGGGATGGACAGAGATCGGATGTGAAAAAGAAGAAGGAAGAAAGGCGAACAATACCTCAGCCTCAGAAGGAATCCCCAAAGAAGATGATGAATCCAAGCTTGAACCCTTGACTGATAGATCAAAGAGTGGCTTGGGCAAGAGATGGGAAGAAAAGGAGGATGGCTAACCGAAAGATGGGAGACGAAGCTAGATCAGAAGGAATAGAAGGGTAGTAGCCAAAAGATGGAGGGGAGGAGCACACAGGTGCTGAGAACCAAAGCTTGTATTAGAGGAGGCCGGATCCGAGGAGGAGAGGAGTTGGCTCAAGAGAGAGAAGAGGATAAGGCTAGGGTATCGATTTAGGGATAGGGGTTGGGGGATAATGGATTTCTGTTGATGCTTTAAAGCACTGTAACTTTCCGGTGCTTCCAACAAGCATTAGCAGAGATTTGAATTTTAACAAGGCTTCATGGTTTTCATCGACATTTTTTCACGTCATAATTTTCCGACACTTTAATGCATTGTAACTTCCCAATGCTTATAAAAAGCATTGGCAGGGATTTGAATCTTAACGACATTTCATAATTTCCATCGACGTTTTTTCCCCTCATAACTTTCTCATGATTTTGACTAATTTGCCAATGCTTTAAAGCGTCGTAACTTGGCCACTTTTTCTGATAATTCCAATGAGCGTCGACAGGTGGATGCAGTATTTAAATTTTACCGACGCTTCCTCTTAGCATTGATAAAATTGAGTTGGTAATTCTCATTTTTTTGTAGTGCATATAGCAGAGGAAATCTTTCATCTCCACATATTTTTGCCATGTAAATAAAGGAGCTAATGTGCACTTGATTTTTTTCTGTTATAGAACTCTATGCATGTTGATTTAGATTTCCTGCCCTATTAATCTTTGATATAGCTCCTTCATCATTAACCAAGCGATATAGAAGATATGACATTGCATGCTTGCCTACAAGCATGCTGTTGCACAAATCCCATAGTTATGCATTCTCCTCATAAAGGTTAGGAACTTTGGCAGTTGTTTACCAAATTGAACCAACTGCAAACTCTTATATAGAAACATGGAATGTAAGAGGATAAAACCTATATTCTTACACATAAATCCAATCATTTCATTAAACACAATGATGAATTCTGTCCCTTTTTTAATCTCAAAGCTCATAACACTTGATGGGAGACAAGGTGCAACAATCTCTGCAAAGTTTTCATTCTAAAATGTCTCAAAAACCTGAATTAAACTTAAGAAACAACGTCGGGGGTCCTTGAGTGTGAAAAATACTAGGTTCCTAGAGTATCTTACAATCACAACTGGGTCCCCACACCCTATTCAAATGACTATTAATGAATCAATTGGCTTTTGTTTACGAGAAAATCTACACCTTGACAATTTTAAGCATCAACCACCTTGGCAATTTAAGCATCACTAATTTGGATCAAAATATATTTAGAATATATTATGGCACAAATATCAACAAAATCAAGCACATAAAGGTATGATACTAAATTTATCTTTTTTCATAATTTCTTTGGACTTTCCAAGAACCAAAAAATCAAGCACCCAAACACCATTAATTATTTAAATTCTTGTGAAAAATCAAGAATTGGCGGAAAATCAAGAATACGAACAAATAATACGAAAAAATATTTAAGTAAAAGGTTCCGGGGAGATAGGAGAAAAGCATAGGCTATAGTATCAAGGCACAGCCACGAGGGATTCTGAGGGAGGGAGAGGTGGAAGGATAGAGACGGCATTGCCTCCAGCCGTGTTCGCCATTGTCATTCGTGCTAGCCACCAGAGAAAGGGAAGAGAATTGGAGAGGATGAGAGAATGTTTGATATCTCGATGATGAGATGGAGAAGTTAGATCAGAGGAGGAGGAGACGGCTCAGGATCAACTCTCGACGATAAGACAAGAAGATCGGAATAGAGGAGGAGGGAGAGTCAACTTGAGAGAGAGAAGAGGGATGAAGAGCAATCTACGATATCGATTTGAGGATAAAGGCTGCGTTAAGTTGTTGAATTTTATTAACACTTTATGCTTTCTGTCGATGTTTTTTCACGTTGTAACATGCCGGCGCTTTAAAGCATCATAATTTATCAACGCTTTACAAAGCATCAGGATCTAGATACGGAATTTGAATTTATCAATGCTATATAGCTTCTATCGATGTTATTTGCATTATAAATTAATAATATTTTAAAGCATCGTAACTTGCCGACACTTTTAAAAACATCAGGACGTGGATATGAAATTTGAATTTTAAGGATACTTCCTCCTAGTATCGGCAAAATGGAGTTGGCATATCCCCAAATTCCTGTAGCGTAACCAATGTCACAATCTAAAGAAATGGACACAATGTTTAGCAAAAGAAAAATTCAAAGGAAGAAAGGGATAAAATGCTATAGCCCTTATATTACCTTGTTCCCATGTTCAACCTTGGACAATTAATGCAGCAGACCTTGTGCTTATCGTAGGCACAACGTACGCCTACAATCCTTAAGCATTAGCCGAATCTAGAATCTTCTACAATCCTCAAGGTGGAGTACATTGCATCATTAACAACACCAAAATCACCATTTACAGCTCCAGATCAACTGAGATATAGAAAATCTTGTGATATTAATGCATATTTAGAAATAGTAGATGAAATGAAAATATTATGACAAAATAAACAGATGTTAAGAATCCTATGAATGTTTGAGTCTTTTAATTCATTTCTTATTATTATTTAAATAAATTTGGTTGTTAAATTTGAAGTTTACAAATGCTTGAGTTTATTTTATAGACAAGGCAATTGTGTGCAAGAATGAATGCTTGGACAACTTAATGAAAATAATTTAAATAATTGCATGCAAGATAAAGTTGCATAGCTAATAAAAAAAATAATTTACTTTGAAACAAAGAAATTCAATGACTAGGGTTATATAGAGTTTATGGTATGGATTGGCATTTTTTTCATTTTTTCATTTTCAGAAATGAAAACAAATTATTTTTTCAAAGTCTAAAAGTATAATCATGTTTGTTATAATTGAATATTATTTAAATATAAATATGATAGTCTTGGTACAAGATGACAATAACAGTGATGGTGATGGTGAGAGTATTAGTAATCTAGCAGAGACAATGATAATATTAGTTATAATATGATGGAAATAAGATCATATTATCGTAAAGCTAATAATAATGGTAGTAATGAAGCTGTGAAGGAGATGATGATGGCAATTGGGATAGCAATGAGGGTGATGGTATATGGAGGACATGGTGTCAATGATTGTAGAGGTAATAGTGAAGTCCATGGCGGTAATAACAAGTATATATTTTTACTTAAAAATTACTAAAATAAGGATTTCTAAATTTATTTTAAAATAACTAAGAAAAGCTAATAAGAACCTTACATATTTACTCGATCTTTATATTTTAAAAAATAAGAAATAAGAATGATGCCAAACATGCTTCAACTCTTTTCTTTCAAGAGAGGTTTGTCTCTATCATATAATCCTAATGTTCTATGCTTTGCAATTTGAATTCATGTGTGTGATGCAAGAACTGAAAGATTTTGCCCTTTTAGTACGTTAATACCTTTGAGAAATAAGGTCATTTGAAATATCAAACTTAGTTTAAATATAATTATTTACCTTAAATATGTGGAGGATAGGCATGTGAGGATGAAGAAGTGCAATTATCTGCCATCAAATAAATAGGGATCAAATTGGATTGATCTTACTTTAATTTTACATTGTTCTAAGTAAATTCTAAAGCTAACATTGTTACTATGCTTTTATTAGGCATGCACATTTACATTTCTCGTTCGAACAACATTTGTATTTATACATTTCCTTTACCCCATTGAAACCTTATAATAATTTATTATCAACCAAAAGGGCATGCAATGCATAAGAGAATAAATTATTATAAAATAATTTAATTTTAAAAATCAGAAAGTTTAAATTAAATTTTTGAACTAATTTTAAATTAACTACAATGAAAAATACAGCAAAAAAAAATCTCCTAGGCATCTAGATAAATTTTGGCATTGTTAATTATTTTTGGTTGATTTTTCGAAAAAAAGTTGGAGAAGGGAAAAAGAAGTAGAGGTTAGAAATGATGTTGTGCAAAGAGTATCTGCAACTGTCATAATTAAACAACATACTGATATATTTTGGCCAAAATAATTATCAACTTTTTAAATATGATATGAACATGATCGTTTCTTAAATCTTTACAAAGCATTTAACTCAAGAAACTCTCGCACGGTCCCAAGCCAAATATACAGTCCATCAAATTGTCTAACATTTTCTAACCAATCTACTACTACCCAAATTCTATATAAACGGTGAGGTTGTCCTATTATTTTAAAAAATATTTTCAAAAAAAAACATAAAATTTTAAATAACATACTTTTCAATTTCAAAACTGTTTGATTGATCTTTTATTTGCTGCATGTCTACCTTTAAGCTGCTCTTATTTTTAAAAGAAACACTTTATTACCATGCTACTTATTGTCTAGACCACGTCTAGATAGATCACCTAAATCCTACGGTGGATAACACGTCATATTAATCTTTATATTTTATAAAATTTTGATTGAGCATTATCTCTTGCGCATGTGCGTCAAAATTTACTCCGATCTATCTGGATGTGGTCGGGATAATAATTTCTCCACCGATGCAATATAAGTCTGCTTTTTTGACCCCCAAAATATAAAAATTAAATAATTTTAGAAGGCTCGAGAAGTCCCACCACAACAAGCCACTTTTCACCATATTTGCCACGTTGCCTGCTCCCTTGCTACGTGTGCTTCACCCTCACTCTCCCTCTCACTTGGTCCCAAGCATCTCTCTTCCATGCTTCCCCTCTCCACCAAGCGCCCCATTTGCGACAATAAACCTCCACAAGCCAACATAACCTACCTCAAACACCAACAATTAAGATGGCCGAGCAGCAGCATATACCAGGAAGAGCTAAAGAATCAGTAGCACTACCATCCGCTACGCCACGCTCTCCGGCCTCGCCATTGGAGGTCCATTACTCGGTATGATGGGCTTCACTCTCTTAGCCTCCCTAACTCTCCTCCTTGTAGCTTCCCCTCTTCTACTGCTCTTCAGCCCCATAATTCTCCCGGCGGCCTTCGTGGTTGCGGCCTCGATGGCCGGCTTCAGCTTCGCTGCGGCCGTGGCTGTTGTGGGGTCTCAGCTTTGATGGTGGCTCTCAATAATGTCCGAAGGGAGCGCCCGTGGCGATCAGCCGGATGATTGAGACCATGACGGAGTCCAGGCAGAGAGTGAAGGAAGAATGGGTGGACCATGGTGGTTGCATGCATCATACTGTTGAGGTTCTTCCATCTGAGAATGAGAACGTAGTAAATAGAGAATAAATTGATAGCGTTAGGAGGCTGTGAAAGTTGATAAGGTAGAGACTTTTGTCGGATGTTTATTTCTGTTTTACTGTTGATGCATGTTCTAATGTAGCGGAACATCTTTCTTTCTTGTTTTGCTCCTTAATGAAATGAACAAGATTGAGTAGCAACAGTGATGACTTGAACGTTAAATTAACTACGGGCTGGCTGTGAAAGTGCTGCGTGCAGAGAATTTTAGATTTATGAATATGTCTTTGATGCATTTCTGCACAAAGTACACAAAAGAATTATCATAATCAATTATAAAAAGAAAGAAATTGTCATTAAAAAAAGAATTGTCATAATCAATTATAAAAAATACATGTGATTAGGAGCTTTTTTTTTTTTTAATGTAATGAAACAATTGTTGGTTTAATTCGTTGGCACTTCTCCCCTAACGTCTCCTACTTGAAGGAGGTATAGGGGTTAAATCCTGGATACTACATTAAAAGGCAGTTAGGGGTTGGGCGTTCAAATTCTGTTAGCTTGGTTGTTTAGCACTTGTTTAATACTTCATTCCTTGAGTACTTTATATTTTTAACATATAGAATCAAAAAAGGAATGCACTATAAGAGTATTGGAAGTTAACAAATGCATTCGCATCTTGAGAGGCATAGTTCTGTGTTATAATATTGTCTCTCACTAACGTAGGGGCTTTAAATTATTGAGATCATGGAACATTTATTGACCCTTGGAAGTAGCTTAATAAACCATATGCATGTATATCTAACCCTTTAAAGCTCTTTTAAAAAAAGAAATAATAATTTATGAAAAGGGAGGTATAACACACCCAATTATCTCAATTTTATTTGCATAGAAATTAAAATGCTCCATTGCACTATGTTCTGTGCTTTCTATTTCCATTGACATGGTGACCTGACTGGCCCCAGTGGTTCGCAGTAAATCCTCCTGCCACTAAAAATTTAACTGTGAACGGCACTGAGACAGGTTCACATTGAGATATTGACATTGACTTTTTTGTTTGGAGGAGGTTTATTTATTTTGCATCCATCGTGAAAGGCTTCACTGGCATCATGCCTCAAAACGAATCTCAAAGCCTGTTCTTGATCCCAAGAGCTCCGAGTTGGTCAAACTTGCGGGCCTCTTAAAATTCGTTACCTAAGAGAACTGGATGTCTTGAGGTATAGAGAAACCAAAGTCGCTTTTAATGCTGAAGGGTCAAAACGGTTCAAGACAACCATCCACGCAATTAGCCTATCACTGTCTGATGTTTCACGAGGACAAGAAACCATGGACATCAACACAATGGTGATGTTTAACATTATTTGGCATGGGTAGATTATTAGCACTTTAGCTTCCCTGAAAGCAAGTAGCTACTAAACTATATATGAGTTTACTTCAAGTATATTAGATAATTATCAGGCACCGATCTGTTGACCTGGACTCACCCGATGACTGAGTCCCCCATTAGGCCACTCCTTGAACAAGCAATAGCTGAACTAATGCTTCTTGGTTGCTTAGTAGAACCAGTATTCGACCCCACAAATTCTTCAATCAGTAGCTCTAATAGCTGAACTAATGGACTCAAAAGTCTCTTTGCGTTTAAAGTATAAACATAGGATGCTTCCTGGTGTTGCATATGGCCTTCCGCACATTCTTCTTTAACTCCAACAAGGAATTAAGAGTCTACGAAGCCTATGTCGTCCCGTCCAAGTAACCACTCCCCTTCTACGCATTCCTCTTTTTTTCCTAGGATAAAGGGATAGGTTGCCTTTAGAAGGGGAAGACCATTATCTTGTAAGTTCCATAGTGCACTGAGCACTTCTCTCCATCAAATGGGCATCTGTTGATTTGAAATCGCCATTAACTTCAGCTAGCTATCAACTACAGTATCACTTGTCTCCCTTTCCTTACTGGAAATCACAATTGACTTCATCTAGCTATTAACTATAATATCCAAGTAGGTACATCACTGTTATATATGCTCCAGGTTAGTGGCTGGTAATTGTTGTACCTTTCTGCGTTCTTTTTACTTAATCATACACTTTCTCTTTCCCAGTTTTAGAAAATGTTGTGTTGATACACTACCAAGCCTTATGATCTTGCAAATCTATCAGAGATACGCCAGCAGAACCTTTTTCACAAAAATAGAAAATGTTAACATTTACTTTGTTATATGTATCAACTACCCATCACAACTCATTTAAGTACAGTGTGTCTATATATGGGTATGTATATGTATGTACATATACATACATATCTGTGGCCTTTTAGGGGGAATAAAGCAAAGTGATTAATAATAACAAGCTTATATCGTATTCTTCTAAGAAAATAAGCTTACATTGTGCTCAGAGAGAGAACAAGAAGCAGAGAATCAGATGAAGTATGGCCTCTCTGAAGGTTTCTTTTTTCTTTTCTTTTTTTTTTTAAAGTTCAAAGATGCCATCCTAATTTATTAAACAGCAGCAACAGATACAAAAGTGTTAGAATTATCAATTTTAGCTAGGGTGCACCAAGGATTGAATTCTTGCCCAAAGCATTTGATGCTCTGCTTCTCGCTAAGAAGAAGAACACCGTCCCCACAAACCGTATGACGAGAGCAATTTTTGCGACATAGAATATACTGATCCTTTCTTCTTCAGAAATAATATGGCATTTCTATTTCTCCATAGTTCCCAACAAACCATTGCAAATAGTAGGTTGCGAGTCTTCTTGGCCAACCTTTTCCTATTCTTTTTCCTCTAGACAGCCCAAAGATCATGAAAGGTTGACGGTCAACCACTTAGCTTCAGTTGCAGTTTGATGGTACTCTACAAACTCCTTGCAAAAGAGCACCTAAAAAAGAGATGATTAACAGACTCCACGTTAGCTCTGCATAATATACAACCATCACTTATATTCCATCCTTCCTTGCAAGGACTTCCCCCATATGAAGCTTGTTATTTGCTGCTAATTAAAGAAAACTTTCATCTTTTACGGGGCTAACATGATGCTGTAGAAAAGGCATCTTAATCCACTAACGTTAAAAGAATTATAAAAGGAGTCTATGGTGAACAAGCCATTTTGAGTAAGCTTCTAAATCGGCACATTGGCAATTTGTGATGGTCTAAACGAGGCAAGGAGGTAATATGATGATTCCAATTGATTAGTCACCAGTTAAGAAAGAGAACCTATCGCACTTGAATGCACCAACAGGAATTTCTCTAGCTCCACTATATAAGAAGCGACCGATAAATTTGGTTTCAAGGCCATAGCATAGAGCTCCTCAAATCGGATGCAAAGAGGAGTGGCATCAAACTAAATATCTTCCTAGAAATGAACGGATTCATCATTACTAATTTTGAAAGCTATGCAGTTCCAAAAGCTAAACTTTTTGAGCTTACATCCTTCCATATAGGAGAAAACGTCAATGTAAACTTCCTCGTTCTCATACCCAACTTCCTTCTAGAGTAATATGCTCGATCAATTCTCTACCATGGGTTGGGCAACCCCTAAGAAATTTCTAAGCCTAGCCAAAAGATATTGATTCATCTAGACTGTTTTTGACCTCCAAACCACCTTGATCTTTAATTTACAGACAAAATCTCAATTCACTAACCATGAAAACCACTAACCATGATGATCATCACCTTTCTAAAGAAAACTCTTCTCATTTTGTTAATTTTACTTATTACCCAGGTTAGCAATTTATATACTGACATATAATGGGATAGTAGAGTAGTCAGAATCGTGCTAATCAATATCAATCCTCCTCCCAATTTTCCTTTCTGTGAAGCAAGCCTTGAGTTTCTTCCAGAATGTTCCTTATAATTCCACCATCCCCACTCCATCCACCCATGCACACGCAAGGACACAGAATGAACAGAATTATAGTATTTAGTAAATATGCATTCTTCTGAACACAGCTTAGATGATTCCATCAAAACATAATGTGCATTAATCTCCAAAAAATGCATAATGTGCGTTTAAATGGCTCAAAGAATATGTTGTTGACTAGTAGTTTACTTTGTTACCCTATTGATGTCTTATCAAGTGCATGTGATAATCCAAATGTTGAAAAGGAAACTTATCGCGTGGATAAATCTGGCGCCCCTGTAGCACATTACTTACAAAAGCTCATGGAAATCTTTCGGGTTGGATTTAGGTTTGAGGGGCTTGTGCTTGATCTCGTCTGCTATGGATATGATCTGAAGCTCATAAATTATGTGGTTTATTATAAACATTTTTATATACATACAGATGTACACATACATGTACAAAAAAATACACAGTCGCATATAGAAGCTTTATTTATGTATTTTAATTAAAATAAATGCAATGATGTATTAAATATGTTTGGGTATTTATAATTGATTTAGATAAAATCCATTTTTTATTATTATTTATACAGTTAACCATCGAATGCTTGTTCTTCATGGTATAATTTTTTGTATCATGACTTGCATGTTTTATTTAATAAATAAATCTTCAAAGCATGAATAGCTTAGCTCTATTAACTATTCAATATATAATATTTGATACTCAATTGTACCCGAACTTGAGGGACCATCCCCAACCATCACATGTTTACAAATTCTCACATGGTTGGTGATCTATGGTTGTAGGAGAGAGAGAGAGAGAGCTTCATCGCACTACTTCATTCTCCATTTCAATTCTCACCGTATGCTAATTGGTACGATGATACTCTATCATCTACATGATATATTGCATCAATATCTGACCATCACAAGAGTGTGGTGCTCCCAAGGAGTAAATTTTCGTTGCAACGATGATACCACGTCATCGTTGTAACAAATCAATCAACGGTTAAAAATGGATGAAATAAAGTGAAAATAGTATAAGATATTATTTATAAAATCGATAAAATATATTAAAATTGATGAATATAAAATTTTATTAATTTATTATAGATTTGACTGACATCACTATTGCAATGGATATTTTTTCTGCTCTCCGGCTCTTGGAAGGCAGCACTCTTGGAGAATTCATCCGAATCTCCCCATCCGCAGCCTTGTCCCAACGTTCACCTAAAGCACCAAGCTTTGCTGTAACGTTCTTAATCAGCAGCACAGAAATCTCTTTCTACGTATACTTCACCTTTAGTGCCAGGCAAAACACCAAAAACTTGGCGCTGGAGACTAGGCGTTGGCTTCGGTGGTATCCCCCTCCGCACCCGGCACGCTACGATCCTAACCACATTTTAATCCATCAATTAATTAACTAATTAGTTAATTTGAAACGATTAACACTAATTCGTCGTCCCGGTTGTGGCTCGGGATGAAGCACTTGCCCGCAGCTCCCTTCCCTTTTGACGCGTGTTTTCGGCTCTTGTTTATCCACTCCCCTCCCCAAACCCTCCCCTCTGGACACGTTCCACTGTACCCTCACATCACCTTAAACCTCTTCACATTATGCAAAGACACTGAGAGACGGATGGTCCAGATATTATAGAGCTGTCATTCTTATCCTGTCCGCGGACAGCAAACTCGTATTCGAAAGCCTGTTTGCTGCGTCCATCCTCGTTGGCTCCGGAGCCCCGTCATGCAAAGAGACGAAAGCTGAGACCTCCAACCGAAATGATGATTTTGCCCTTCCCGACGTCACTTTTTAGTGTTCATTGCCGTAATTTGAGTTAATGTCCAAGAGCAAATGGGAGAAGGAGAGGAAAAGGGAGGGGAGGAGAAGCGGTTCGGCGTCTTCGCACCTGGCATGCTATTTAGAGGGAGAGGGACGACGCCGAGGACGCTAGAAAAGGCAAAGGAGAGAACCACAAAGCCACAAACGCTAGCGAGGCTTTGAGAGAGAAAGAGAGTAAAAAGCGTGGAGGGACGAGGAGACGGAGAGAGTGGAGGGAGAGAGCGCGCGTGTGAGTCGTTGAGGCGGTTCGGTTCGCGTGGCGTGCGAGCAAGCCCTTTGCTTAACATTATATAATCCCCCCCGCTCCCTCCCCTCTCCCTAACGTCGGACACACCCAGCCGCCGCACCTAAAAGAAGGAAGGAAGATCGTTATTCCATAATTCTTTTGGTAATATTTTCTAGCTGATTTCTGAGCAATTTGTGGAGTTCGATCTCCTCCTTTTTGATCGAGCTGCCCTCCCTTTTTTTTTGCCATCATTAATTGCATGCAAGCATCAATTCGAGTTTCTTCTTGTGTGCCACCCTCTTCACCTTCGATTTCTGTTTTAAAAGGAGATATGGATCGAGAGAGTAAAAGAGAGGGAGGGAGGAGCCGGTGGTGGTGGTGGCGGCGGCGGCGGCGGAGGAAGAGAAGGAATTGTCCTCGAAGGGTGGCCATGGCGGAGATAACGATGAAGAAGGGAAGAAGCAGGAGATATCGGCGCCGTCGACGGACGTGATATACGGAGCGGGCGATGTCTTCGAGATCTCGGACGTGTACCGCCACCGGGCTGTTCGAGTTCCCGTGGCAGAAGGAGGAGGACGGGGCCTGCTCACGGCGGTGGCGGCGGCGGAGTCCGACGGCCGGGATCTCCGAGACGTCTTCTTCTCGTCGCTCGTCGACGGTGCTCCGCCTCCATCGGCTTCCCCGGCGACCGCCTCTCGCCGCCGCCGGGCCGATCGCGCTCCCGGGGGATGACGACGATGGATCCTGGCCGTCCGAGGGTGAGGACGACGGCGTGGATTGCATCTGGACCACAGTCCTCCGCCAGCCGCTCGCCACCGTGTACGGCAAGCGCTCTAGCGCTTGACAATTTCTTCCTCCTTTTGTTTCCAATTTTAGGTTTTTTTCTTTTCCTCCATAGAATGTTAGCCGTTGAGATGTCGTTACAGGGGTGATAAAAATTTAAGCCTGTTGTTAAATTTTAAAAGGAACATTTCATTTTGAGGTGTAGAATCTTTCCACTTCCAGAGAAATTCAGGAATTTTGTAGAAAAATATCAAGTTTGTGTAGCTCGTGGATGCTTGGGATGATCAGGAACCATCTCTATTTTGGTACATGTTACACATAGCTACGTTTATTTAAATCTATTTTTAGTAACTACTTACTATTTTTGAGACGTTACATATTGCTAAGCTGTTCTGATTGACTGAATCATTTCCACATTAAGCCATGTCATGCTCCATGCATGTAAGCGTCTGAATCCATGCTAATTTTTGAAGTTGATACGTGCAATCCTGTAAGAAGGAAGCTGTCGATCATGTTCAAGTAGGGTGCGTGCGTGGTCTCTTGTTACGTTTTCTCTTTCGTGTCGATCATTCCCATGCTTGCATACACTTACTCCCAGGTGGCAGCAATTTCTGACACACGCAGAAAACAGATGTTGCATCATAAGTGCCATGCATAATCAAATATTTTTTTATAAAAAATATCTCTAATTTTAATATTAGATTAATATTTTTATTATAGAAATAAGTAATTAAGAAAATGAAAAGTTGAGAAGGGTATTTTGTTATTCTCCTCCTTTGTCTAATCAAGGGGCACGGCGATTTGAAAAAGTTGTTTTTTAGAATAATTAACACTTCTGATAAGCTTTTGCGGCACTATAAAGAATAATGTTATTGGACTTCAAGGTATATAACTTTGCATTTTATCCTTGGAACACAATGAAAGATTTATGCTTATGTATGAGATAGCATGCTGAATTCCTTCATGGTAGTAACTAAGATGAATGTATGATACATTCCTTCACCAAGATGAATGTATCATCTATGTCATACCCAGCATCTAACTATCATAGTGATTTTTAATTAAGTAAATTTTATGTATTTCTTGGGTTATTAAGAATGCAAGCAACATTGTTTACTTAGGCTGTTTCACGTCTTTTGTCAATCATTATTAGCATACTTAATGATGAAACTCTTCTTCCACTATCAAAGTTAAATCTATTTTCTAGAAAAAATGATGTGAGATGCCAGTATTAACAATTTAGTGTTGGACTGATATAACTAGTGGCACTTCATGAATATCTCAGCATCCCATAAATCAAACCATCCTCATGTGAATTGCATGAATAATGTAGTGAGTTCTTAGCATTACTAGTCTTTAAAAGCAAGTTTTGTGTGGGAACGCAATGAACGCAAAGAAAACTGCTAATAGAAAACTTGAGAGGAGGCAAGGAGTTATAATAAGGTTTCCATAGTATTGAATTTGACTTATGGTCACCCCTTGATCAAATTGCAGCCTCGATACTCGGGCTAGCTATGGATTAGATTGATTTGCTTTTATCAAAAACTACTCTAAAATCAATCCAGTTCGAGCCCAAGTTTCTTGGATTAGGTTTCAATTGAAAAATATATATAGATAGGATTTGGATCACTAATTACCCACACAAACTTGAACCAACATAAATCATTTTAAAAGTACTTATAAATTTCTAATTCCTTCTTAACTAGAAAAATAACCATGAATGAAAAAATATTATTGTTACTCATTAATTAGTGTTGTTGGTGATATTATCTACATGTTGCTTATTATTGTAATATTTATGATGTAATAAAACCATCAATATATATATATACATGTTTTTTATGGGTTTATGTTTGCATTTTAATCCTATAAAGCTTTAAAAACTGATGGATGATAAAGCAGATATTAAGCTTGATTTCATCCAAATTCATACGAAAATCAACTGGGCATGAGCTTAATTTCAATCCGATTCGAAAAGAATTGGATTGGGGTGTGTCCATGCCTCATCCAACCCAATTACCACTTGTAACCTTCCTCATGACCTACCACCAAATGACTATAGAAACAATTCATGTTAGGAAATGGGTTTAACATACTCTTTTGACTTGGCAATTATGGAGCTATATGATCAAGCCAAACCATCACGTGCATTGTACTATTTTTGTTTAGATATTGTTACAATCTCTAGCCTAGAACCCCTAAAATGCTCCAAAGCTATAAGTGTATGAACCAAAACTTTAGGCAATCGTAGACCATCAAAGTTTTGTATGCAGGGTCGGCCCTGGGGCAGGTCGAATTGGGCGACCGCCTCAGGCCTTACATTGATGGTCCAATGGAGCGCAAAGATAGCTTTCTATCATATTATAACAAAAAAATAATTAAATAGGTTAATGATGGATTTACATATCGATAGAAATTATTGCATGTAGATTAGTTTTCAATGATAATTAATGTTTAAAGTATGTTAACTTTAATAGAGAAGGCTCCATTTTTTTCATTTGGCCTCAGGTCTAAAAAATGTCAGGACCGGCTCTGTTTGTATGCTAGGTATAAGATCTAAAATCTTTGTAAAGATACGCTTGGAGGAATATCCTTGTTACGTATGATTTACTAGTCTTGTAACTTTTTTATTTCTGGTTAAAGACCATTTTGTAGATGATATCAGGCTGATAAATGACCTGTTGAGCTTTCTTTTGGTACAAGGTAGGCGACAAGCCTGAAATCAAAAAATTAAGAAACAGGAACCATAAGCATCGGTGGAAATCAGGGAACTCAAGTTGGGTAGAATTCGATCTTCCACTTGCTAATAAAATCTGCATTTAGTGCCGCAGCAGCTAAGTAGTCAGCAATTTGATTCTCCTCCCTATAAATATATGTCGTTTTGAAAGCCCAAACAACTCTTGATCCACAAATTATCTCATAAGAAAGGATCAGTTTGCTGCCTATGAGCATCTTCCCATTTATCAGTGCAATAATTGTGATAGAGTTACCCTCCAGCTAAACCTAGGTTGCTTTAAACACTGCCATGCACAACCTCTACCAGGTGGCCACCAATTGGACAAAGGGAATTAAACACAGCGATAGTTTGATCTTTCCTGCTTGAATAAGATGACCATGGTCATCTCTAAGAACATAATTTGCACCCACAACATTATCTCTAACAAAGCCATCAGAATTCACCTTCAACACTCTAGGAGAAAAGAGGAAAGCAGCTTACAGAAAGGCAAATAAGAGATCCAAGCATCATAGAATGCATTCCCACGACTGCCAGCACCCACAATCCATATAAACTGGAATGGAATAGAATAACCTGTTGAACTTCATTTGGAATTTGGTCTGAGGGTGAATCTTTTGGACACATTCAATTGTCAGAATGAGTAGAAGCATTATTATCCAGCATCATGCCATCACGGCAATCATGACCTATGTTTAACCGGGTGATGCATGTATCTACTTCGCCTATTGAACGCTGGCGGGCAAATTGTGGACGGACCCGAAGTTACACCCGGAACCAGCCCACTTTTGGGTCGGGTCGATATTAGAGGTGGGATGTGCCCCAGTAACGGTCCACCGAAAGGTTCAGGGCGGAAGATAGCCGCAGAGCTTGTCTTTAAAGCAGGGTTTAAGCTCCCGCAGAGAACTCGGCTTTCGCTTGGAGCCCTAGCTGCTGCTTTCCTCTTCTTCTCTTTCCCTGTTTATTTCCAAGATGAAGCTTGTCAGGTGGAAATCTCTCTCTTTTTGTTCCTCTTTTTCTGATCTCCGATTTTAATGGGGGGACTTTTTAGGTTTCTGATGAAGCTGAACAACGAGACCGTCTCGATCGAGCTCAAGAACGGTACCGTCGTTCATGGCACTATCACAGGTTCCTCTCTCTCTATCTCTCTCTCTCGCTTCCTCGTCTCTTTGTGTGGGGTTTTCGTGAGATCCACCGCATGGCTTTTAATCTTTTTTTTTTTTTTCATTTTAGGGTTTTCATCTATGTGATTTTACGCCGATTCTTTAAAGTGAAGATTTTTGTGGGACTGAGTCGACAATCTGGCGGAGGACACAACTTTGATTGTTTCTGTTCTTTGTGTCTTTCTGACTTTATACTTCTGTACTTCTGATTGTTTCGATATCGGCAGTCATTACTAGTTTAGTTTTGATTCTTATGTGGGAGAGATATTGGAAGAATTGAACTGTAATCTCTACCCCTATTTTTCTTCCAGTAGTTAAGATGTGGAAACTGTGTTTGATTGGAGAACATAAGCAACTGCATTTGGGACACTAGGCATGGAAGTTGGGTACCGAGAGGGGCTATAGGGAAAGATGGAGTTCTATCAGTGATGTATGATGCCAATGATTGTGAAGTTCCTAGATTGACAGTTATTTATTTGCTTTTCAATGATATAGGTCTGTGAACTTCCGTTTTTTGAGGAAAAGACTGAGTGGAAGTGCAATCACAATTCATTGAGACAACGTAGACACTTACATACCAGCTGGTTGAGAAAGAGATAATGCTGTAAGCTTAAGATGGGCTTTGCTAAATGCCAGATATTAATGGAACAACGAACCCAGGATTTAATATTATGATGGTTGATTCAAAATATAGGTCTCAGAACCTTCATAAGGGAATTTACATAATTTAATAACCTATGAAGAAAAAGTTCAAAATTCAGTAGAAGGATGCTGTAGTCTTGTATCACTGAAGTGTGCCTTTGTTGCTTCAAAGTCCTATCTCTGATCATATTCCAAATCTTATAAAATCTGAAGGAGATGGCTTAAAGCCAGTCTTTCATGTCTGAGTGTATGTGGTTAAAGAACACTAAATAGGGTAGCATGGTTGCTGATTCAATCAGGTCCATGCGTACAGCTTGTGTTTTACCTATATGAAAAGAATGCCCAAATTCTTGAAGTAAAGAAACATTTTGGGAAGGTGGATGTTAGGCTAGGTTAAATTTACGACATGATTTATCATATTCAACATAGAATTGGGAGACCAGCATAAAAAGATGAGTTGGGGTGGTGATAAGAATATGGATTTTTGGGTGATGGGGGAATAGGAGGCGATAAGTGTTCCATGAGATGTCAAGTGGAAGGTCCAACTATGTTAAAAAACTTAACTAGCCAGGAAGTGCATGTATTGAAAGAGCTATTTAATGAAGAGAATGTGAAGTGGTGGTATTCAATAAGTTATCCGGCAATGCTAGAACCAGTGATTTTCCTTTTGCCCATTATTTGCTACTAGTATATTTTTAAATAAGAAGTAATAGGGATTTTCTTGATTTCTTTCAAGATAGCCACTTTCAATTGTACTTCCTAAGAAGAATTGGAATTAGAATCGGAATCGCCAAATCTCTCGAAGCGTTTGGTTCATGACTAGAATTAGAATTATAATCGGAATGAAAATTTGTATCTTTAGGGGAGAGTAGGGATTGAGTTTCAGGTAGATTGGGTCATTTCCATTTTGTCTTTGGAATCAAAATTGAAATGGGACTCCTCCTAATCAAACGATTGGAATGGAAGTCATCCTTTCTCATTCCGATTTCAGACCCCAACTCCCTCCAACCAAACACCACCTTAAAGTAATTAGATTTTAAGCTAAGAAGGCATGGGATTTCAATTATAGACTGATGGGACAAGGTAATCAGTTGCCAAAATTACAATTAGAGATTTTTATTGAGACTCACTCTATCCCTCACAATTTGGGTAGTGACTGATTTTTGTAAGTGTAGACAAATGAGTCACTCATTGTTATAACCTTAAAATATCTTGCGAGACTAGATAAGATCAGAAGATCAAGTTATGGAGGCTAATTAGTTAAATATGGATTTGAAGGTTGATCGAGACCATTTCAGTGAGATATCAGAAGGAAGGACAGCAATTTGCAATGTCTCTTTATTTACATACATGATTAACGTGTTCCTCATGATGTCTTTAGTACACATAGCATAGTGATCCATCTTCCGAATGGGTTGAGTGGCAATAACTTGGTGCTGCATGATCTGGTGCTTAGCTGAATTTGGAGGAGTTGCAGGCAAAACTTCACTACAGTCCGTGGTTGGACAAGGAAGGCAAATTTCACTTTACTATGCTGTTGCACTTCTTAATCGATAACCACTCCAGTGGAGCACAGTTCATCTAGTCTGATAACTGGAGGATTGTTAACTAAGAAGAAGCATATTTTCATAAGAAGGCATTGATTCCTCTCTGAACAACAAACAGGAATTTTCCAACTCCCAGAAGTGGTGAACATTCAAAATTATCTCTGTTTTGCAGGAACCAAAGAAGCATGAATGATATCTCCTAGTAGAGGAGGGAATTAGTGATCATCTAGCGGTACACTGCTAGAGGTGGAATCTGTACTGGAAACTTTGTTGATATTATGTTTGATGGCCTTTTGGATTGTCTATACCATATTCATGACATGCAACATCTTGGTCAACTTGATGTTGCACATAAGCTTTTTGTTCATGTTACTTTGTGAGCTTGTTATCGCATCATGAGCTTCAAATGCAATTTGAGGGCTGAGAAGGCTTGTGTTAGGGGCCTAGGGGTCCATGTCCGATGCCAGCATCATTTATTAGCAAAGAGGGTGGTAGAAGTTGTATGACCTATTGATCATAGGCTAATGAAAGTATGCTATTCCGTAACAGATATAGAATTCACTACAATCAGATAATGATTAAGGTGATGGATGTAAGACTGTCTTTCTAACGGTGGGATCTTAATTTTATGACGGACTTTAGATGCCCTTTGGCATGTCAATAATATCAAGTACCTCCGCATATATAATGACTGGGGATATGTTTTGTTGTCGGTGCTGGTATTACTGGAGTACAGCAATGTATTTGCTGCATCTTTAAGAGGATCGTTAGAGTTGGAAAGAATATTCATTTTAAGTGGACTGAAGCTGGGTCATGTTATGGTAAATCTGTTAGTATTTGGCACTATACCATGAAAAGCCTGAATGCATCAGAAAAATGAAAATGGAAGTGATTTCTGAGTGATCTAACCTTGTGCTAGAGATCTTTGAAGTTTTAATTGATTGCATTCTTCTACCAGATCTGTAATTCTGTAGCAAACGTTCCTTGATCTGATGAAGTTTTCTGCTTTAATAATCCAAATAGAAAGTTTGGCATGGCATAAAGAGGTGACAAAAGCTGAACAGGGAACATGCAAAACGGTGGTAGCTTATATGCAAGAGTTTCTATAGTTTTGAAGAGTAATCAGGAACCAGTGGCAGCAGTGCAATGCTTTTACTGGAAGAAACAGTCTGTTGAAACCTATGATAAATTCTGGTGTAAGTTTAAAATTTCCAGGAATTTATCAGTCACTCCTGTTTAAATTAATAACTGTGAGTTGTAAACTGTTTTCCTGTAGCAACCCTGTCATGGAGTCCAATAGCAAGGCCTCGGAAACTTTGCTCATGAGAAGATATTTTCTGTGGCCAAGCTTCCCCATCCCCACTTCCCAAACCAAAAGGCACCGTGGACAGAGATGCACAAAATAGCTCATTTTTCATAACTCTCATTCATTTTAAATTGTATTCCCACTTTCTACAACTTGGCCTTGCTATTGAGTTGGCATAAGTCATCGGAGGTGTTGATTGCAAGCTAGTTTGGATTGATAAAATTCTGAAGGTTCTGGCTTCCATAGTGTACCAATAACCATTACGTGAGATAGTAGTTCAAATTTTTCCAGCATCTGTCATAGATGTTGGTAGTCTTGGAAGGATGTCGAATTATTCCAGCTATATCCACAAGCCATTTTGTAGTCGTAGGACATTGAAGAAAGCTGTTTAAGTTGTGGACAACTTTGGTCTGAAAAAAAGTGCAAGCATTAAGAGCATGTGTTGCTCTAAGTAGAAACCAACTTTGCAAGTTGTATGTAGTTGATTCTGTTTAAAGATTTTTAGCAAAACTGTAACCCACAAATGTCAAACTTTGTGGTAGTTATACTGTTAGACTGTTATGAGGTACTACTTTGATTGTCAAAGAAGAATTTGTTAATTAAAGCAATTTCAATGGTATTGGAAATTTGAACACAATTATGCTCAAACATGTGAAAACTGTTGTTTTGCAGTCAAAATAGTTAAATCAGAGGATAACCAATTCCAGAAATGGATTGGTGCCTTCACTACTCACAGAAAGTCACTGGCAACCGTTAATTGTTTATTGCTTTGATTGACTGCTTGAGGTCCCGACCTGTTTATTCTTTGATTGCTTTTATCAGTTGCCTTTTGCTGTGGTGGCTTAGAATTCAAAACCTGTATACTGATGCATGCCATATTGTTACAGGAGTGGATATAAGTATGAATACGCATCTGAAGACAGTGAAGCTTACATTGAAAGGGAAAAATCCAGTTACCCTTGATCACCTAAGCGTGAGAGGTAACAACATTCGTTACTATATCCTCCCTGACAGCTTAAACCTGGAGACTTTACTGGTTGAGGAAACACCTAGGGTCAAGCCCAAAAGCCGACTGCAGGTATCCTTTTCCACTCCACTATCTGCATCCCCAAATGGTGATATTTCTTTGATGGATCAATCATTATATAGGTCTTCTAACTGACTTCTTGGTGATAAAACAGGGAGACCTTTGGGCCGTGGTCGTGGCCGTGGTCGTGGACGGGCCGTGGCCGTGGCCGTTAACTCTTGTCACTCTCTTGTGAATTTTTGCAGCATCTGCTTTTGCACCAGTAGCCTGCTTGCATGGAGAATAGTTGATTAATTTCCAAGCATCAGGCCAGCAGGACTGTTTGTTTGTGGGAAATTATCATATTACAAGGCTCATGTTCTGGGTTCTTATCTTTCACCATTACGTTGTTCTGAGTAGAAAAGATTCTTTTGGGAAACAATGACATTATATATTGTGACTCATTTTTATGTGGTCTGAGGTGAGTTGAGGCTGCCCCATATGGTTGATTTGTCACCTTTGTTGACAACTGTGTTGTTTCCGATTTGTTATATAGATGTTGTGTTGTTGCTTTGATTAGCTATCAACCATATGGCGTGATGTACTGTGACGCGTGGAGCTTGAATGGATGAAAGTGAGCTGTTAAGAGTGTGGGTTTGCGTTCGTGTCCGCATGGCTAGCAGCTACATGGAATGATAATTTATGGTCTATACAATTTCGATTCTGAAGGGTCTCTAAGATTGCAGGATTAGTTTGATGACCTATAATCCAGGCTTCAAAAGTTTAAACTCACCGCAGTTGTGCTTGTGCTCTCCAGGTACATCGACTTGTCTCAGAAGGTACAAATTTTATGAAGATTACAATTTGAGCTCTTTTTTTCAATGCCAATTAGCCGCTGCCGGTCATGCAAGAGTTGCATAGGCTGCCGAGAATGTCCGAAATTCTTCAATAGAATTCATTTTCATCGTCGGGGTGCTTGGTTTGTAATTAAAATAAAAATTAAAATAAATTAAAATTAAAATTAAAATAATTAAATTTTAAAAAATATTTAATTTATGGTCGTGGATGAAATTGAAATGGATGATTTTCGTTATTTTATTGGTTCATATAAAAAATAANAANAATA
>KE504634.1:206355-218126 GCA_000441515.1 Elaeis oleifera | reverse complement strand
AAAATTAATTTAATTATTTTTATTTTTTATTAAAAATTTATTATATCAAATTTATTTGAGCAAGTAAAAAAATTTGTATATTGTTGACATGATAGTATTTAATTAAATTAAGAACATCAAGGGATAAGCTCAGCTGGCTCCGTAGTTTTATTGGACAAATGATCTTTTTAATTGGACGGTCAATTTTTTTAAATTGGATGATTAAACAGCTAAAATCTAAATAAAAAAATTAACTGTCAACCTCCCCGAAATGCCTCAGCTGGTCGTCCCCAAATGTAGCCAGAGAAATCTGATGGACGGCAATCACGGCCCGACGTCGATCGCTGTGGGGCTCTACCTCCTTCCGTCAGAGCTTCTCCACAAGATCCTCTGCTGTCTTGTCCTTTCGGAGGTCCTCCGCCTCAAATCCATCTCCAAATCCTTGGTTCCCTCATTGCAGCCGGCAAGTTCCGTCGCCTGTACAACCAATGCTCCGGCCTCGACGATGGTTGGGTTTTTGTCTTCAAAAAGCGCCCTTTGCGCAACTCGGTCTTCTGTGGCTTCAACGCTCGTGTGTCTCCGTCTCCGTCATGTTCGCGACCTCTAAGGACTCATCACCGCCTCTGAGGACTCATCGCCACCTCCAGAGGCCTCATCACTATTCTTTGCTCCCTTGCCTCCCACGTCTCTCTCTTCTCTCCTTGAGCTCTCCTCCACCGCCGTCATATCTGCCACCTACAGAGGCCTCATCGCCACTTCTGTCTCCTCTCTTCCTATCGTTGGCTATCGTTTCCGCTCTATCGGAGCTTCAACTCGGAGTCCCTCAATGGCGTCGGCGAGTATGAGCATGGGGGTAGCAGCCAAATCATTGACCGAAGGTCGGGCTATGAGAGTTGGATGGACAATAGGTGTTTTTTTTAATTTTATCTGATTTCGGTGGAATGAGACTTTGACTCTATCGGGGATGGAGAATTAGATCATTTTTATTACTTTCTGAAATGAGAATCAGAATGGGACTCCTCCCAACCAAACGATTGGAACGAGAGTCAAATATTTTGACTCCCATTCTAAACCTCAATTGCCCCAACCAAGTATCTTCTGAAGGAAGCAAATATGGGGTCTTCCCATTACTCCCATGCCGCGCCTTCTAGATCGGCTTGCCCGCCTCAGGGTAATCCGCTTCGCCGCCTTCTTCCCCTCGCCAGAGGAGGAAGAAGGAAAGAACGTATCTGCAATGGCTTGGAGTCATCCATTGCGAGGATGACGTAGCGGCCGGTATCTCTGCTGGCCCTGGAGGCAGAGGGCACAATCAGAGGCCGTCGTGCCAAGATGTGTCTAGAATAAATATGGGTTCATAATTGGTCCTAAATATATAATCTATGGTGTGATCAGGCCAAATCGATGGCCTAGTTTTGCATATTTAGGTCGGGTTCAGGTAACCCGGCCCATGTTCCATCCCCAATATTGGCCCATGAGTATGGATCTGGCCACCTGGGACGCAAAACTTGGTCGTGACATTTGGTGATACAATTGAAACTTTGAGATCCGTAATAAAGTCAATAAATTTGTTGACTATCTGTTGAACCATGCAGAACCTACAGACTGGTTGCCTGCGTGCATAGATATGGAACATATACGTCGCCTCACACACAGCACTCATGGAATGCTTAGATGTATTTAGCATCCTCATGTATCATTGAAAACCATCATCAAGCTTTTACAACGGTTAGAGGCTTTACGGCTCTCATTCTCATCTTTCTTTGGCTAAATCCAGCAGTTGGAATCAGTACTGGAAATTATTTGAAGACCATGGTTGGAACTGGCCCGACAGGTTCTCTCTCTCTCTAATCTGATGAGGAGGCAGTCCAAGAGGGATGGGCTAGTGGTTACCCTGTTGAGTAGCCCAATTAAACCCACCAGTACCACTATCAGACATCAGAACCACCGAGTCTACCATCACTGACAGCAACAGCAACAAAGAACTCCCGAGGAACAACTGAAAAAACCCTCCACATAAGCAGAGTATCGAAAAAATGAATCCTCTCCGCCTCCTTTCAGTAAAATAGGTGAGACAGCATCAAATGAGACAGCCAAAACCTGAAGTTTGGGTGGGTCAGATTACCATTGAGATTATCTCTGCATTGTTAGAAGGAAATGAACGCCACCAAGCAGATATCACATTTCTTGGTATACCAACCCTGAATAGTCTGAAGCTGACTAACTGCATTCCACATTGAGGTTCAACGGTTAACATGTACATGTGCAAGTGCATGTGGCACTGATTGGATATTGTATACCTTTCCTGAAGGTTGGTGTGCTTGATTGCAAAATTACGATGGTTGCGGTGGCAGAATGATGCAATGGAGCTCTTCACATGGGTCCTAATAAAATTTGAGAGTATATCTGAGATGGGAAATGACACTGTAACTTTCACATATACATCTGTTTACATATACTAGAAGCAATACTGTGACGGCTTATGCTTGCACCTCTAGCAAAATACACGAAGCAAACTCATTTAAAGATGGTTAGCGCATCCTTCCCAATTACAGAAGAGCAAGTTTTCCACCACCGAACCAAAGCAAGATGGTATGTGATGACCATCTCTAGATCCTGTCATAAGTGAAAGATGAATGAACATACGCTGATTTAAAGGATAATGAATACAGATGTTTTGAGAAGCAACTTCTTTCATGGAGACCCAACCATTTATTCAATCACAGGAAGGAAGAAACGACTGCATGTTTGTAGACTCCAGAAGTTTGAAAAGTTCATTTTTGGTGATTTGAGATGACATGTCATGACGCGTAAACCACAATGACTGCAGTCTGGCACAGCTTAAGATGGTTGAAAAGAAGCAGATATTGTCATGCCACATACAAAGAACTCAGATTCAATAGGGATGCTAAGGTAGTAAGCTACCTCAAATTCCAAATCATAACCCTCCTTGAATTTCAACTGCATCATTTCTTTAGTCCCTTGGCAACTCTACTAGATTTGAACTGCACAATTTTCACTTTTTCTTCCTTCTTCAACCAGTTGTTGCCTTGCAAAGGTAGTGGCTTTTATTTCTGCTCTTTTTCACATTGTGTAAAGAAATACCAAAAAGTTGAGGATGATATCTTGCATCATGCTTCAACCAGTATTCTATGTGCAATGAAGAAAAGTTCCATCTTAAGGCAAGGACAAATCCAAATCTTTCAGGTAGAACAGAAGATTCCGAACTTCGCCAATAAAGTAAATCCTTTCACTTCACATATGAAGTCTACATTTCATAGAGCTTCTGTTCAACCATACCATGAAACCTTGCAACAACATTTAGCAAGGTACTCAAATGGCATTGCAACATGTTTTTCACAATGCAGTGAAATCATTAAATCTTGCAGTGGATTGACATCATGAACTCCAATCATTTATAGCTCTACAGTTATATTCCACAGGTATAATTCTCGCTGTGGAATCCCCAAACCGAATGTAACCAAACCACACCCTCATCATAGGTGAACTCTATTGCATCTGAATCAACTGTTATTCTCTTGGGCCTGATTGATGAGTAGGCCCCAAACATGCCAGAACCACTTACCCTGGCTTCTATTGTTGCACTCTTCATGGACTCATATCTTAGCTCCTTGACGGCTCCACCAGAATTGAACATCTTGATCAGTCCAATGGGAGCAAAAGAGGCTCCATTGGACAATTCCTTGACTGGAACAACTGTGAAGATTTCATACTCACGGGCTTTCAGTGTCACAGGTATAGATGTATTCTTTGGTAGGTAAGTTACCTCTCCTGCAGCAGATGTTGAAGCAATTTAGATTTTAGATAGCAAAACTAAACACTTGAAACACCTAGGGTAGATTATAGCGACCAACATCATATTTTCGAATATAGGAGAAAATACTATAATGTACTGAAGTCAAAGACAGACCTCCTGAATGAGAATATATAATGGCATCACCATTCCAACCATCATCAGCAACCCTTGGAAGATAATCTACATCCTTGGATCGGATAACTCCAGTGGTTGTGCCAGGTTGTTCATCATGAATCAAGATTCTCTTTCCAATTTTGCACCAGCCAGCTCCTTGACAATTGAACACCCCAATTACTCCAGAGTAGTCATTCATATTCCATAACTTCAGAAGACTGCCATGCCAGCAAGCACCAGTTTGTCAGAAAGGCATGCCACCAGCAAATATCTAAAGTAGAACAGGGAAAAGAGTAAAATCTCTACTGCTCACCTCTTACCATCCCTCGTAGGATCTGAGAACAAGCAATCTCTTGTGGGTCTGCCAGGGAGTTTGGCTCTCAAGATAGATCCATCAGGAAGCACAAGCTTCTTCAACAAATTGAAGCCATGTTTACCTGGTTTGTCACTGCATTAAACAATTCAATTACATGAGAGAACTATCCTGGTACCTCTCCAAAAGGTGGAAACAATTAGCTACTTGAGCTACCTGACATATATGGCACAACCACCAACTGCACGTGCCGCCCCATGATATTCAGCCATTGGGTGGAGGCTCTGGGTGGAGAACATTAACACATATAAGCTATCAGGTTTACCAAATTATGGTATAGCAGTTTAGAACATGTAACAAAAGGGAGTTTTGCTTTGATTACATGGAACATATCCCAATCAGGTTGCATAAATTCTCCAAGAAAGACAGTATTATATGCAACAGATGCTATATGAATTGTGTGGGATGCTGGATCTCCTGGAAAGAAATCATCAGAGGCCCTCATAACAGCAGTCCTCTTTGAGCTATACCCAGACAGAAAATTGGTACATTAGATCAAATTTCAGAATGCTTAGCCCTTTCAACCTTAAGAAGAAACAGAGATGAGAGATAAAAATCTAACACCTGTACAAGTTGTCAGTATTGTGACTCATGCAAGATATAATTCCATTGTCTGGGAAGTTCCTGGCAATTGAAGCCTCCAAAGCTTGGTGGTACTTTCTAGCAAGCTGTACTCTACCACCATGGCCGGCACCAAGGGTTTCCAGAATGTTCTGCTCATCTACTTTGACACCATCAATTCCAGCAGATGCAAGATATGAGTGGAGTTCATTGTAGAAACTATACACTTTCTCTGGGTTCACGAGGCCAAGGCCATTGGTTGTTATGCTGTTCAAACAATCACAAAGTTCATTTGACTGAACCCCTGGTGATAAAATAGGGTATTGCATCTTTGACTCATAATGTTCCATTCCAGTAACGCCTGGCTTTACACCACCCCAGTACCCGGTGATTGCATGCCAGACATATACATATCTGGAAGCAAAAAGGTGAGTTTAGTTTGACAGAAGAATAGCCAGGTACAAAAATTTTGAGTTTAGTTTACAGAAGAAAAACAAAGATGACAAATTGTGACCACTTGCAACTTAAACAATCACAATCACTGCGACGCATCTGAAAACTACAAAGATGACTTACTTTAGGTCATGTTTTCCTTGATTTCAGTGACAATGTGAGCAAATCCATTTGCAGGATCTTCATCTTGGTGACCCTCTTTGCCATTTTTTTGGAATTTGTGGTTTTCCTTAATATGGGTTAGCCTGTTTGCAAAGCTGGAAAAAAGATAGAAAAACTCAATCACTGGGTATTACTTAAAAGTGAAAAAAAATTGTTGAGAATATTTAAAAGTTAAGGGCCCAAAAAAAGAAGTGTTAACCAAGCACTCACTTTGCCGCATTATCTGCTATGGAAGCGATACCAGTAGGATCCATATCTACAGACTGCCAGCCATCATCAATTATAACAAATTTTGGAGGAATTCCACCTTTCTCTAAGCTGGTGAAAAAGGAATGAACGTTAGAATATTATGCAATACATATATATATATATAACACTTGACTCAAACTGATGAAAGGCATTGAATGAATATATAAGAACCTTTCTAGTCCCTGTTTAAGCCCCTCAGCAGTCACATTAGTATAAAAGGCATCCCATGTGCACCAGCCAAACCAGTTTAACATATCAGGGATCTGCCAAAAGGAACATGATTCCAGATTTAATTCAAACCAGCACAAAATATAATAGATATATCGAAGGAAAGTCGAATAATGAACATACTTTCTTTGTTTCCCGGTGAGAGAAAGTCTGTAAGTGACTCTCAATGGTCCTGTGAAAATTCAGAGTACAAAAATTAAATAAAATAGTGTGACTCATAACAAACACGTTACATTTAAACAGTGAAGTTATTCAAAAGAAACCCATAGTCTTTACATCTTGGATTGCCAGAAAATAACCATTAAGCTTGAAATGTAAACTTTTCACATACGCTCTGACAATTTGTATACATCCAGTGATGGACATAAGAAATATATTACCATAATAACAACTAATAGGAAGCATTCCTTCATGAAAATTTTGCAAATGATTCAATGAAAGCAGCATAATTGATTCATCAGCATACCATGCTTTACAAAGAAGCAAATACATTTAAACCATAGAGAACTTCAAATTCAATAAATATTTTACTCTATTTCTCAATTCTAGAAAAACCAGATGCTACAAAAATATATATTAAAAAAAGGCCAAGTATCAAAACCTTCCTATAATATACTACTTTCATTTTCAAAAGCAGGTATATATCAAGGTATTTGCCAGTTTCACAACAAAATTCCAGATCATGGTGTTGAAGTCATTATAAGAATTGACAAGAATATCAAACTGAAAGCTAAAGCCTTCACATTTCTTTTGCTTTTTCTTTGCTTTTCTTTTCTTTTTTCCCTGAGAAAGGGAAACCTTCTTCATTAACTGAAACCTACACATATCAAATGAAGGAACAGTTTAAAAGTATGTGCCCAACATTGAGCAGTTTTTTTTTCTTATTTTATTTCTTTGACCTGTAAATACTTCAATATGATATATGAATAGTACAAAGACCCTTAGTCCATTTCTATAGCATATTATCTAATTTGCCTTCTTATACAACATGACAGATCTTTTTTTGTTTTCTTGGAGACATAAACAATATGTCCAATATTGAACAATTCTTCACAGAACTACCATAAAACTTAGCAACAAGATTATTGACAGTAGATATTTTGGGCTTGTAGTAACAAACTCGTAAGGTATAGATCAGAAGGCTTCAACAAATTATTTAAAAAAAGAATTCTTACATAATTCAGTGCATGAATAAGTTAAATAATGTTAAAAAAGCCATTCAATTTTGCAGTATGATAGAAACAATTCAGGCAAGAGTAAACCAAAGAACAGTGATGAATGATAAAAAGACGATAAAAAGTAAATCATATTACTTTACTGCATCTTTAATGACCTCAAATGGGTCCGATCCAGCTCCGACAAAAACTAAATGGGTTCCTTCAAATGCAACAACAGCTGGATCACCTGAAAGGTGAAAAACAAATATATCTGATAAGTATATGCATATCAATCATGCAATACATAATTTAAAAAAAAAAAATTTGAAGACTTGCAAACTATATTTTAGGAATAGAATACCCTTTTCTTCTCTTTATTTTAAGGAAGCAACCAAAGTTCTCTTTTCTTTCCCAAAGAAACAAAGAAATGTGTTCATTTATTACCACTCTCCAACAAATTTCTAGCTCATCATTTGCGTTCCCCTGAAGAACTGCTCGGAAGGCTCCTCAAGGATTGGCAAGAAGACAGTGTAGACAGCAGATTGCCCACCCATCTTCACCTCCATCCCCAAAGTGAGATCCATCGCTTCCCTCGACGATCAGGAACTGGGTCTCGAAGGGGATGTCACGGCCGAACGAACCCATCCTCTGAGTCATCCACCACAGCTTGAACCGGAATGTACACATGAACCGTAAATCCCTGCAATCCATTAGAATGGTAAAACACACCCAAAATTTCTCAAAAAATAGTGCCATCAGATAATTAATTCTTTCAATAAATTGAACTCAAAAATGAAATTTTGAAAGCAATACCACTGTATAACTCCTAAAATCGAGGAATGCATACAACTAGAGCATTATGGGAAGGAAAGGGGAAAAAGATATCTTTGATCATTATTAGAAGAAGCAGAAGAGGACTAAAAATGGACAAGCCAAAGCTTCTTCCACAAAATTCAACTGGAAAAGACACTTTACCCAGAAAGATTGTATATCAAGTTAATATTACAATCAGAAAAATGGATTTATAAATAAAAATTTATAGAGCATAATAGGAAAAAAAAAAAAGGAAAAAACAAGGGAGAGAAGAAGAAAGAACGAAAAGACTTACTGAAGCTTTCCGACAGGGAAGACATTGCGACTCCCAGCGCGATCGGATCTGATGCCGATGAAAGCCCCATTCATCATCCCGTTCCTGCATGCCGGCGTCAAGAAGACGTTTCCATGAACATCCGACAAGATCTTGGTGCCCCGCACCATCAAATTACCATCCGCAATCGATATCCCCGCCCTACCGTCATCTTCTCCTCTAAATGTTTTTTTTTTAATAAAAATAAATCAATCCAAAAATCCCCTCAAATAAGACCCAGTGACACCTCCCGTGAAACCCACCAACGAAAGGGGCAACAAATCCCAGATGAGAGGCGGACGAGTGTCTCAATGGATCCAACTGACCCAAGAAACACCCAATGCGATCCGAGCAGAGCCAGGGGACCCTTTATATAGGACTCCTCCCCTCCCCAGTCCCCACCAGTGCCTCCTCGGCTTTTCTTTTTTTTTTCTCTTGGTAAGCTAGCTTTAAGATGCAACCAGGAAAGAACAGTACAGAGAGACTGGGCAACCTAAGAAATCTCCAACAGGAGCAGCCCATCACATCAGATTGGAGAATCTGGTCGAGCTCGTGAGCCAAGGAGAGGAAGCCTCAAGGTCCATGGAAGCATGCCTTGTTGCCAGCCAGTCAGCCGCTGAGTTCTCGAAATATATGCTGAATCTTGAAGACTAATAGGTTCGAAGCAAAGTGGTTGACGACTCCCGACACCATTTGCAAACCAAGTACGGTTAAGAAATCTATCTTCTCCCAAAACAACCTCGATACAATGCAAAACATGAACAGCTGCACGGAGGCCTTCCCACGCCCCTCTAAGCTCAGCAAGATGAACCGAGGAAACTATAAAGGACTGAGACCCAGCCGGTAGGAGATTGCTACTGTGGTCTCTAATCAGGAAACCAGCACTGGGACTATGGAAATTAACCTTCAGTCGGCTTTCTTTTTGTTTGGTAAAGAATGCCTCGGCATCTTCCAGACTGCCGGCAGCTGGGGACGCCCATCCCTTCGAGTCTTTAGATCCGAGTGCTGAACTTCATACCACCTGAGTGGATATTATTTTTGTCAGACAACAACTGCGGATGGAGAATATTTTTATTGATGAGAATTCTACCATTAGATAGATCCATGATAGCAGAAACATCTAGATGCCCATCCATTCCTCTCTGAAATTTGAATTGCTCTTTGTTTGAAGGTGCAGTATGTCTATCGAGAGACGAAAAATGCGGTAAATTTCATCGTATCATTTATTGTAGAGCTTCAAAGATTAGATTTGACGATAGGATGAGAGCCCCGTGGGATCTTTTGCATTTTAATTTCTGAACTATTTTTATACCAGAATGGTGCGGTCGTCTGAATGTATTTAAATTTAAAAAAACAAGTTAGGCATCTTATCATAAAATGATTTGCCTCGGTTTTTGGAAGAGCTCGTTGAGTCGTTAGTTCACGGATGCGAGAGGCATGGGCAGGAAGGTACGGTAACGGTCCGTTTCCTTGTGAACCGTATTGCTGACGTGGAGGCACGTAATTTGGCTGGCTTTAATTGGCAAGACTACCGCCGGAAGAAAAATATCTTCCAACCAGCGATGACATGGCGGTCAATGCCACGCATGCTTGACGTCGGATTCTGTCAACGAGTCACTGTAGTCCGCGTCCGACCATGCGCGGTGTCTCGGAGGACCAGTGTCTGCTCGGAAACCGCGTGTGAGGGACGTGCGGATGAGGCGATGGTGAAATGACTGCATTACCCCTGTGTTTTGTACGTCCGGTTTTTTGAGATGACGAAAATACATCCATTGGCATGGATCAAAAGAACGAAAGAAGGGATGGATATGCCTGCCTTTGCACAAATCTACATTAGATTGGACAATGACTGCTTCAAGATCTATGTAAATAGATTGATAAAAAAGTTTGAAATGTTTTTATAAATAATTAATGCTGTCGATTGAATGACATCTTTGAGTATTTTTCGACAATCTTTCTGTTACAGTGGTTATCATGAGTATCTCGTACCAGCGTGACAATCATGAGACATCTTAGATCTTCAAGCTATTATCGGAATCGCTTACTTAAGAGCAGAACCATATACAGAACAGAATTGCTTGTGTCTGATCTGCTACATGGTCTGCTCGATGCATTGGCTACCTCCATTACCTGAGCAAGACTAATGCCTTGGCACGCATGTGGGTTGCCTTTGTTATCACAACCGACCCACTTCCTAATGTGCGCCATAGCTGTCCATCTCGAGTGGATAGATTTGTGGGTAACCAACTTCTCTAATTTTGTGAGAACGATTAAGGGCTGAATTATCTCATCCACAATAGCATATTCAACGGTTCTACAATCTTGAGATTGCACGATCTCATAACTGTTCGACCAGCTATTCGACAGTCTTCTATATAAGCAATCAAATCTCTGAAGATCAAGATAAGCCAATCAATCTCTTTCAAAGAACTCGTTACTGCTTCTATTATTTTTGAATTTGACTTGAGCATCGGAGGATCCTCGTCGAAGTAAAACCTCCGGTTTGGATCTATTTGCAGGTCACTCCAGTGCCAGCATCTCTATGCGAGGCTTAGCCGCCTTCTCTCCGACCTCGACTGAATCGAGCAGCAATACTTGCTATCCAATTTTCTAATATTTATTTTTGATTTCCATGGATGTATATATGTTCTCGACGAATTTAAATCATTCGATTAAAAAAAAAATCTTACATAGAATTGATGAAAGGAGTTATTGTCTATTTATCCTAACTTATCAATTTGCATTCTTTCTATTAGAAGAATGCAAGAAAGCATGGATGGCGAACATAAGGAGTACACTTTTAAGTTAACAAAATTATCCTTCATTAACTTTTTGACAAAAAGCTAGTGACCCATGTCCCATATTTTTATCAAATGATAGTTTAATAAAATATTAATTATATAAATATCATCTATCATTTATTCATTTCTTTATACCAAATATAAGAGAAAATCATTCTTATCCATTTTCCTCCAATCCATTCTTGTACCAAACACAATGAGCATAGATGAATATAATTCCACTCATAATTTTTAATTAAAATATAAATTATAAAGGAGATGTAAATAGGAAGAAAGATTATTCAAGATTCTAGAGGAAATGAAGAGTTCTACCTTCCTTTTTTCTCATATTTAGGGGAAGGAAAATATAATTTTCTTTCTTCCTACTTCTCATATCCTACTTAATATTTTTTTTAAAAAAATTAACATTGCTTGCTAGATCAAGCTATGATAGCCTTTTTTTTTTCCCTCTCCTTTTCTTTTCTTGTACCTTATGAGTCTAGGTGGTGAGGTGCAACTATCTCTCTTTTTCCATTGAGCATCAGAGAGATTAAATAGATTTACTGGTCCTCAAAAGACATTCAGTTTTGCTACGGGAAGGAACGAATTAGATTGCCAAGTGACCAAGTGAGAAGATCGAGCAACATGAGATAGGGACTTCTCAAGATTTATGTTAGAAATAAGTGAAGAGTTTAACTTTCTACAATTATGAAAATACAAATATAGATAAGAATATATATATATATATATATATATATATATATATATATGTATA
>KE504634.1:88438-142435 GCA_000441515.1 Elaeis oleifera | reverse complement strand
ATAATATATAATAATATATTATATTATTTTTTACTATATAATTCTATATAATATTTTTATTATCATTTTATCATATTAAAATATTTTTTATTTAGTTACCAAATATATATTAAAATTTTAAATATTTTGTAAATGTGATTGCTAAACAGCAAATAATTTTTGTAAAATTCTATTTTTAAAAGCTCTACATTTTAAAAGCTCTACTATCCATGGCAATCCCAAATAGGGCTTTAGTCTTATTCAATGTATTCTTGGAGACCACTGCTAAAGACGTGGGATGATTTGAGGAATGTGTACGAAGAAAATATATATCAAGTATGATTTTTTTAGACAACCATACACTATGAGGATAGAGGAGGGAGCCTCTTGCAAGAGTACATGAATTGATTTGAGATCCTAATTAGTAGGGTAATGGAGGTTAAGGTTGTGATCCATAATATTGCTTATCTCGATATGAGATGATATAATCAAGAATTCAATGAAGTACTAGATTTAAGTATAGGACCTGCTTGGATGGTTGGGTCCAAAATTTCATAGGATTCATGGGTTAGGCAAGTATAACCATCAAAAATATTGAATTAGAGGCTGAACTAAGCCTATGTCTACAATCATCCAAGACTATCTTTTATATAAACTGATACAAATCCCATTGAGAAAAAAAATGACCTCAGCAGATCATTTTTTCTCTCTATGTGATTTAGGCCAGGCTATTCTAAAGACCTCTGCGTAATGAGAATATAAGCCTAGCTCAAGTCTTTTTTTTTTAGTTGTACTAATCCAAACTCATGAATCCTATGGGATTTTAGGCCTGGATATCCAAACAGACATTAATGGTGCAATATTGCTCGTAGATGACTCAAAGAAACTAATTGAGTTGGTTGTTCAACAAGTGTATATGTTGGTGGCAAGAGGAAGATTACTAAAAGAGAAATCTAGTGGATCTGGGATGATTATTGAACTCAATAAAAATTACTTTGTCTACAACAGATAGGGTTAGACAAGATCCAAAAGCAAAATCTACTGTATAAGGAAGCTAAATTTTCAAAGGTCATAACTTGGTTATACAATGTCTGATTTCGATGATCTTATTTTTTTAAAATCAGACAGTTTTTCAAAATCTATGATATGACGCCATCCTCTTAAAGAGATGCTGTCCATAGTAATTGAGCCCAAATTTCTTCATCTAAGATATGAAATAGATCAATCAAACTAAAATTTCTCTTTCTAATAAGATACTGATCGAACGTAGTTTCTAATTTGAGAATAATCCAATGGAGCAAGAGAAGGTAGAATTGATGCAGAAGTTGAGATCTACCTCCTCAAAAATTTTCATTTTTTTTTTTAGATTATTTCTGCCAGATGTGTGCGTTATAGGTAAAAGAGTCTCACTAGAATTAGAAAGTTTAATTTAATCCGAATTATTCAATGGTGAAAGTTTATCTAGAAACTAGGAAAAGAAATTCGATCTGAATTGTATAATAACAAATGTCACTATTATAAATAGAAGGTATGTACACCATTTTTAATCAATAAATAAAGAGAAAGAAAGAGATTTGAGCCATGCTTTTAAAAATTCTCTATCTTTTTTACTTTCTTTGTGAAATTTAAGTTGAATGGATTGAAGAAAATCTTCCTTTTTCTTGATCGGATCACTAATAGTGCAATGTCTAGATCCAAGTTTAGAGATAAAGATAAGTTGCAGTGTTATCAATGTTATAAGTAACTATATTATACGGATATATGCACAATATGCATGGAGGCAATAGAACAGTAGTGGTGGTTCTTTGGAAGCGGCAAAGGCATTGGAGCATATTAGAGACAATGATATCCAAGAACTTCTCACAGTCTCCGAAGCTACAAGCACTTCGGTAATGCATGGATTTTAGATTTTGGTAGTACTTACCATATTTGCTCCATTCTTTTAGGTAAGAAGATGTTACTAAATTAATGATGGTTCAGTGAGATCATGAATGATATAGTGATAGTGAAAATCCAAATATTTGATGGAGCAATGAGCACTCCAAATGTGATGAAATATGTCCTGAAGATGTGTAAAAATATAATTTTACTTGGTACACTAGACTCTGGAGATTGTGGGAAGGTAATACGTCGCATTGTGAGAAGAGCAACAGCATATACTAGTTGATGAGATGCATGGTCATAGATAGAGTTTCAGTGATGTGTACAGCCAGGTGGAGATTGATCCTAGAGATATGTAGCAATCGGGAGTCACTTCTGTCGTAATGACATATCCAATTTCCACGAGATATATTCATAAGAGCGTTATGTTGTAGATGGCATGGAGAACGAATTTGAATAGGGATCAGGTTTGCTATAAACTAGCAGTTGCTAGCGAGTACTCTAAGGGGAGGGGTATTGTTTGATCGACGTATATAAGAGATTCTGATAATTCGGCTTGGCAATGAGAGCTAAGATGGAGAATGTTGACAAAGCGACTTCTCCTACTGCATTGTCGCTCAAATTTTAGCACTCGATCTTAACACAAGCCAAGATCAACACCCACCTGTTCAAGCATAGCTTGTTTTAGACAACCAATAGGTCGTTGGGTTTGTAATTCCTGGTCATAAGACGACAAAGCATCCTTTCTCTTTGACTTGGAGCCCTACTCTAATCAGTGAAGCAAGTGTTCTCTGCATTATAAAATGGGAATTGGTGTTTTGGAATGCAAGTTCGGCGAGTCATGGAAAGTTGTTCGACGAAAGTGCCACACTGGTGTGCCGTAGGAGTGCTCCGATGGAGAGAAAAAATGAAGATAAAAGTATAGAAGAGAAGAAATTTTGGGTTGAGTACAATCATTTGTAGGAAAAAATGAAATTAATAGAGTAAATTACAATTTGAAAAACTTAATGTTCATAATAACCCAGGTATCAACCAACAAATAATGCTCCTCACACATAATCTAGTGAATTTTCTTTAAAGGGGGAGCTTTGAGTGTAATAACAAGCTTTCTCATCCTCTGATCACATTCCTATTGCCCTTGATTGCAATTACAAATTTCAATGCTCAAGAATCTTTATATTTGAGACAGGGTGGATTGGACAGCCAGACCTTTAGGATATTGTTCATGGCAATTGGAGAAAGATTAGAGGTGCTTCCAATCCAGCTGCAGCTTGGGTGGTCAATTTGAGAAGCTTCGATCTGCACTTAGATCATGGCCGACAACTACAAGGATTTGCAATAGAGATTTAAAAGACAATCTTCGGCATGACATTGAGCTCTTAGATCAAAAAGAAGAAAGTGTGGATCTATCACCATAAGAGTTTGAAACAAGAAGAATTTGAAATAATATTGGGACGACATACAACGAAGAAGAGATTTATTGGAAGCAATGTGCTAAAATCACTTGGCTCAAAGAGGAAGACCGGAACATAACCTTCTTTCACAAAGTTGCTTCGAGTCTAAACATAAAATCCTAATCACTTCCATTGTGGAGGATAGTGTAGAATATCAAAACCAAGAGGATATATCTACAATAGCTCTTTATTCTTTCTTTAAGAATCTGTCAGGTGTTCATCTACTCCCTGTTTCTCGTTTGATTGGAATCCAATTTATGGCTCTTCTCAGGTGGACCTTGGTTTATGGCTCTTCTCAGGTGGACCTTGGTGATATTGATGATGCTTTTTTCTCTTGAGGAGATTAGAAGAGTTGTTTTCACTTTTGGAGACATAAAAGCTTCTGGCTCTGATGGCTTCACTTTGGCATTTTTCAAACAGTTTAAGAACCTTATCAGTGATAATCTTCTGGTACTTTTGATGCTTTTCACAATGAAACTTTAGATCTGATGAGGCTCAACTATGTGTACATCTCCCTTATACCCAAGAAGAAAGGGCAGTTAGGGGTGATCTATTGTCTATAATTTCTTGAGCACTCATGAGATGCTTGCATATTGTAGAAGAACGGGCCATAAAAGAGTTTTTTGTAAATTAGATTTTGAAAAAGTTTTTGACAATGTTAGTTGAGACTTCTTATTCGGCGTTCTTTGAGCCAAAGGGTTCTCTTTGAGATGGAAAGGCTGGATTCGTAGTCTCTTATTCTTAACTTCAGTTGGCACCCTAGTCAATGGGGAACTAGGTAACTGTACAAAGCAGGCAGGAGCTTCATTAAGGTGATCCTCTCTCATCAGCCCTTTTCATCCTAGCCATTGATGGGCTTTCTAGATTGCTTAAATTGGTTGGATCTATTGGGTTGATAGATGGCATGGGTTCCAGTTGTGCCTTTAGAGGCATTATGCCTTTGAATATTAGATACAAAGCTTTCTTGTGCAACTTGGCTATCCATATTGTCCTTAATCCAACATCTCTTTTGGCACGGTTGATTGCTGCCAAGTATAAATTTCAGAGCACATGGTTTGATTATAGGAAGCCTAATACTTGCTCGCCAATATGGCGATACATTTATCAACATGGATACTATTAGATGTATGTCCTAGAAGCTAATTAGACCGACATATGTAATTATTCTAAGGGCATAGTTTGTAATCTTGACTTATTAATGAAAAAATTTAAATTATTTATCTATTCATATTGTGTAATGTATTTATGAATCATTCATTCAATTAACAAGATGATGACACATATTTTCAAGAGTTAAGAATTTGAGGCATATGACGTTAGTGGTTAATTCATAAATTGCTCCCGATCGTGGGATCATCATGGGGATGGTGACCGATCCATATAGGTTAGTGTACGGATCGCTTCCTTATGAATAGATGAGTCTTGAATCTACAGTGTGGGAACACTGAGTGAGAGTGTACGTGCTTGTTAGAGAACAAAGGTGCTAGACGTAACCAACACGAGTAGTCACTTGGATATCTACCTTCTCATCGTGACATACTTGATGCTGTAATAGTGTGAATAGTTCTTCGACCTGTGGTACCTCGACTATTAATGAGATTGCTGCAGTTTAACTACACTATAACTCGATCTCCTAATCATATGGAGTCTTGAGGTGTATGTTGACTATAGTATATTCATTGTAGGAATATGGTGTGCATTTATATGGGATCTATCGACCTAGTAGTTAGGGAGAAGTCCTAGAGGATCATGAAACTGAGTTCAAAAATCTATGGCTATGACAAGTGTGAATGATAGAAGAAAGTTTTCATGAGGATTCACTAAAATTTAGATTGATTGAATCTTCATATGACAAAATCAGGTTGATGAGTTATCCATAATCTTAGTCTTATCGAGACTCACGATAGAAGAACCAGACCATACGGTAACTGCACTTAGAGGTTTATCTATCTAATTCTGCTGGATTGCTACTACATACTGCTAGGTGTCACTAATGGATCATAGAACCAATTGAGAATTATTCTGATGATCAATAATTCTCGAATTGGTTGAATTAGGAGTTCTAATCTATTGAAAGAGTTTCAATGATATTATTGACGGAGTTTACAATATATCATACTATCAGATAGAACTGAACCTATGGGGTCACACAACAAAGGATTTGATCTAGAATCATATAATTGGGATCATGTGATTCCAATTGGTTTGGATTTGAGAAATCTTATTGGGTTTCGGAAACCATGATAGCATATGGTAAATCCAAAATCCTCTTTGGACTTGAATCCCTATAAGATGGAGATTGGACCAAGTCAATTGCAAGCATTATGGGCAGCCAAGAGTTGATTTTCATCATTAATTAAGTTGGAAGAAATTGGATTTAACCCAATTGTATTGGATCCATGGTTGGTGGCCCCTACACCTATTGCGACTAGGAAAGGGAGAGAAAGATGGGACGCACGCCCCATATGGTTTTGACGTCAAAGAGAGCAAGTGAAGGTGCCGCAAGAGTCCTAATTAAAGTTGGTTTTGGATTTCTTATGAGATAGGAATTTGATTTGATAGAATTTCTAAATCAAATATGACTCCGTTTAAGCCTATAAAAGGGGCTTGAGATGAGATATCTAAAACATAAGCAATCAAAGCAAGTTAGCCCCAAGCCTCCATGCCTTCCCCTCTTTCTTTTAAGCTCTCCTTGCCTCTTCTTCTCCTTTCTTTCTCATGCCCAAGAGTTGGGCATCCTTGGTTTCCACACTCGAGGGTTGGGCGCCTTCTTCCTTCTACGCGCCAAGTTTCGTGGTGCTAATTTGAGAGGAGTTCTCTCATCTTCTTCATACTTCCTCAAGGTTGCTTGCTAATTTTTGGATGAAGAAATAAGAGAGGAGCTTTTCTAGATTTGTCCTGTGGATTTCTGTAGAGGCCGCACACTTGTGCGGCTCAAAAAGAATTGAAAAAAAATATCTATGATCATCAACTGCGATGAATAACTACTCGTGCAAAGATGAAGATGAGATCTTCATGATTTTACTTAATATAATTTTATTTACTGCATATAGATCTTAAGAACATAATAGGGATGATCTCATGAGATGAGATCTAGAAGATGCATGTCAGATAAATATGCTTCTACTGTCTGTATGAAAATTTTAGTTATCCTAGCATACATGCTGCCCTAGTTTTTTCTTCAACTGGTATCAGAGTATAGGTTGCATGATCATGTTTTAAGATCTGAAATTCAGATGAGGTCTAAATTATTTACTTATGATAAGATTTTTATTTTAGATTAGATCTAAAATTCCTATTTATCAATTATATATGAAGTTTATATGAGATCTAAATTTTATGTTTTCAAATAAATATGATTGTTAGATTAGATTTAATTTCTGTTTTATTTGAATCTGATTTTTTGTGCTATGATTTAAAATTTAGATGAGATCTAAAATATTAGATCAAAAATTTTAATAAAAAATCAAAAAATATAATTGATAAATATACGGTTAATCAAAGATCATCCTGACATAAAGTTGTCCTAACATAATGGATATTATGCTGAAAGGTTGTTCTAAGATGATAAGAGATGAAATCCTAAGTCACACCTCTAAAATTTAGATTGGATCTAAAATTTTAGATTAGAGATCTAATTGATAAGCAATTAGATTAGTCTAAGTTTATCCTAATATAAAGTTGTCCTGGCATAAAGTTGGTTATGCTGAAAGGTTGTCTTAGGATGATAAGTGATCAAATCCTTGAATCATAAGTCATCTTTTGAGAAAGAAAAACTTAATTAGATTATGAGATAATCACGATATAGTTCATTGATATATGTGGTGATCAAATCGAGTCACTATGACCCTTGGAGTAGGATTGTATCATGAATTCACTTAGATGATTACAACAGTTCAATTAGTGGTGAGGAACCAAAGTTATAGCCAATTGGGATGAGGTTGACCTATTGGTGTCTAAGACAAGTGCTTTGAAATGTGGTTACTTAATTAGGACCGTTGCACCAGCAGCGGAGAGCCTCCCATCGATCTTCACTTATCTGATCAATTTTGTTGATTAATTCTGATTTAGGGTGCTTAGTATTGAGTTCACCATAATTGTGTTGCACCATGAGTCTGGTCTTGATGAGGAAAGATGTGATCTCACTAGTAGATCTAATCTAATTATGGATTTACATATGATATAAATAAATAATAAAATCTAAAGAAGATTTAAATTAAATCTCTTCATAAAATATTAAGTAGAGCGGTCTTCCATCATTGTAGATATGCAGATCTTTCCGGATGTTGAATGTTCTCGAATGGATACAGTGGTTCAATTATATCCAGGAAGATGTAACCACTCTATTAGCATGATATGCTGTGGAGTAGAGATGGGGTTGGACCCAATAACTATCTGGTGAGGGTCTCAATGATGGCTTCACTTTCGTAAGAACGGTAGGTCTGACTTAACTAAGGAATGACATCAATAACTATCAGGTGAGGTTTTAGAAATTAGAGACCGATGACTACTGTAACTTGTTTGAGAAGTATTGGATATGAGTTGCTCACTCATTGATTGATATATCACCAATAACTATTAGATGAGGTGGTATGCCAATTGGTGGGACTGCAGTACCCACTTGAAATTCTAATCGCGGAGGTTTCTATTTCTCCACTTGAGGAGTGTGAGAAATTTGAAAAAATAGTGAGAGTCAGTTTATTTTAAAATAAAATCCTAAAACAAACTAAGAAGTCAATTATAAAATCTAACTAGAATCTTCTTCTCTTTGTAGAAAATATCTGCTTTAAACTCTCTAGTCCAAATCTTAGAAACAACTGATTAACTGGATTCAATTACAAAGATTGGCTTAAGAACTAAAGATTATTTTGAGTTCTGAAAATTAAGCTATGTTCTTGACCAGGATCTTCCTGCATTACCAGCCTATCCAACCCCGATCAAAGGATTATCCATGGAAGTGGTTGGACGATGACAATAATGCATGGTGCTACATGCTGGCGTCTATATCCTATAAGCTTCAATACCAGCACTAGGATATGAAAACTGTCAGGAGTTTGTTAGTCCACTTACAAGAGTTGTATGCTAAGCAGAGTCGTACAGCTCCCTATAAATATCCAAGAGATTCTTCGAAGAAAATATGTGATGGACGTCAGTCCATGACCATTATTTGACAATGATCAAGAATATTGAGGAGTTTGAGAAGCTCAGAATGTCCATGGACAAAGAGTTGAAGATTGATTTGATCCTGCAATCTCTTACTACTTTATATGCATAGTTTATAGTAAACTACCATATGAATAGAATTGAGTGCACCAAAGTCAAATTGCTCAATATGTTGGTGACTATGGAAGGCACCTTGAAGAGTTCAAGGGGCACTATTCTAGCTGTGGAGCAAACTTCTTCTTCCAAAAAAAATCTATTGGAAAGAAAAGAAGTCCGTGAAGAAGCATAAGATAGAGAACAGGTCAAGAAAGGAGGTTCCCAAGAAGAAGCTGTAGAGAGAGAAAATTATTCCATTATAAAAGGATGATCATTGGAAGAGAAACTGTCTTGACTACCTACTGAATCTGAAGAACAAGAAGGACAACACACCTTCTGAAGGTATGTCTGACCTGCTCGTTATCGAAACTAACCTTATAGTTTTTCTACATCCAGTTGGATGGTAGACTCTGGATCTAGTACTCATTTATACATTTCTATGTAGGATCATGAGGATAGTAGAAGACTGAGGGATGGTGAGATAACCTTACGAGTCAAAAACAGAATAAGAGTTGCTGCTGTAGTTGTGAGGATATATCCTCTGCGACCACCGTTAGGATTTAGTTAATTCTTAAGAACTATTATTTGTATCTATGACCAGTAGAAATTTGATTTCTGTGTCTTGTTTAGCACAGAATAACTATATAATTAATTTCATAAGGACTACCGTACCATTTATTTGAAATAAATAGTTGGAAGTGGTTTCTTAATTAATAGTTTCTATTGATTACATGTTGATGTTTCTGTGAATATAATAGAGCAGGATGTGAATGCCATAGGAACTAAACAACCTAGAGGTGATATTAACATCAAGCATATGTGGCATCTTAGGTTAGGTCATATAAGGGAAGAAAGGATTAATATATTGGAGAAAGATGGGCTCTTAGGCTTATTGACCTCTGGGTCTTATCCAGTCCGTGAGTCCTATCTTAAAAAAAAATGATCAAGCTATCTTTTGTGGAACAAGGAGAAAAGATCACTGAGATACTTGTCCTAGTACACATAGACATGTGTGGCCCATTTGATGTGGTGGTTAGAGAAGATTATCACAACTTCATCATTTTTACAGATGATTACTCATGGTACGAATATGTATATCTCATGAGACACAAGACTGAAGCCTTTGAAAGGTTCAAAGAATTCAGAAATAAAATAGAAAAGCAAATTGAAAAATCTCTTAAGATTTTTTGATCAGATCAAGAAGATGAATACCTTATTGAAAAATTTTCAGTTATCTCAAGAAATATGGCAGTCTTACAATGGACTCCACTTAGAATGCCTCAACTCAACAAGATTTCAGAATAGAAAATCAAACATTATTGGATATGGTTCGATCCATGATGAGCTTCACGAACCTTCTTACATTTCTTTGGAGATATAGTCTATTAACAATGAATTATATGTTGAATAGGATTCTTTCTAAAATCATTTCTATCACACCATATGAGATATAGTATGGTAAGAAACTAAATCTAGGTCATCTCAAAATTTGAGGTTGTCCGATTTATGTCAAGAGACAACAGGTGGACAAGTTAGAAGCTAGATCTCTTAAAGCTCATTTCATCAGATATCCTAAGGAGTCTTTATGGTATTATTTCTATTGGCTAGAGGATCACAATGTTATTGTGAGCCGGTATGCTGTCTTTCTTGAAAATAGTTTATTCAAGATGGAGGCATAGGAAGATAGATTAAGCTCGAAGAAAAAGTCTCTGAAGAGCAACGAGCTTCAGAACTTGGAGAATCCATTCATATTGAGCCAATACGTGTATCTCCTCCTCTATCTTGTAGATTTAGTAGGATTTTCTGTCCTCCTGATAGATACATGGATATCATCACTGAGGATATAGAAAAAATATTTCTCATGAAAAATAGGATTCATGTTGATGACCCCAAGACTTATAATGAGGTAATATCAAATATCGACTCCAAGAAATGATTAAAGGCAATAAAGTCGGAGATTGACTTAATGCACTCCAACCAAGTTTGATTCTTAGTGGATCCACTAGAAGGTATTGTACTTATCGGATATAAATGGATCTACAAGAGGAAGATAGATTTGGATGGAAAGATAGAGATCTTTAAGATAAGATTCATAATAAAAGGTTATAGTCAATGCGACGGTATTGACTATCAAGATACCTTTTCACTGGTGGCCATACTAAAATTTATTTGAACATTGCTTGCTATTGCAGCATATCACGATTATGAGATTTGGCAGATAGATGTGAAAACTGCTTTTCTGAATGGATATCTTAAGAAAGATATCTACATGGAGCAGTCTTTGGATTTTATTTTTGGTGATGGAGATCACAAAGTCAATAAGCTACAAAAGTCTATTTATGGACTTAAGCAAGCATTTCAAAGTTGGAACACTCGTTTCAATGATATCATCAAATTGTTGGTTTCATTATGAATGAGGAGGAACCATGTATGTGTTGGTCATGTGCCAGCGCACATTCGGTGGGACCCAGGGAGGGGTTGCCAGCCAAAGGGTGGTTGTTGATAGAGGGGGGGATGGTTGATGATGTGGGAACAGGTTTTGTGGGTTGTTAGGGATTAAATGAGACTGACCATCTAGTCTGCCGCATGTGGGTGATTTGACTTGATGTGGATCAATTCAAGATTATGGGGTTCTATACAATTAATGAAGACTAATAAATCCCACATTCTTTTAGGCAATTATCTTTTGAGAAGTTGGTTAGGAGCTAAGGTCCAACAACTGGTATCAAAGTGAGGTTGCAGGTTCAAAACCCAACAGATCTTTTGAGTGTCGTTGGGGGGAGATAGTTGACCATGTGACAGTGCACATCCAATGGGACTTAAAGAGGGGTTGCCAGTCAGAGGGTGGCTGATGATAGTCGGAGGGAGGTGGCTGATGATGTGGCAACAAGTCTTATAGGTTGATAGGGATTAAATGGGATTGACCACCCAGCCTGTTGCATGAGGGTGATCTGATTTGATGCGGATCAACTTGAAAAGTTGCTTAGGGGCTAAGATTTAACAGTGTGTTCAAAAAGTCAGTGGGAGTGCTGTCACTTTTTCATACTATACATGCATGGATGACATACTCCTGATTGAGAATGATATTTCATGTTGATATTAGTCAAGTTATGGTTGTTTAAGAAATTCTTCATGAAGGACCTTGGGGAAGCATCTTTATTTTGAAGATTAAGGTCTATAGAGATAAATCTAAGAGGATGCCAGGACTTTTATAGAGGATATACATAGAGGAGATGCTGAAGAAGTTCGGTATGAAAAACTCCAAGAGAGGACTTGTGCCCTTTAGGCATGGAATTCATCTCTCTAAGAAAATATGCCCTAACACATCGAAAGAGATAGAACACATGAGTAAGATCCCTTATGCTTTAGCCATAGGGAGCCTCATGTATGCCATGCTATATACACGATTTGATATAGCCCATGTTGTGAGTATCACGAGCAGATATTAGTCAAATCCAGATGAAGAGCACTGGATATTTGTGAAATTAATCCTTAAGTACTTGAGAAGAACTAAAGATATGTTTCTGATCTTTGGAGGTGGAGAATTGAGGGTGAGAGATATACTAATTCAGACTTCATGTGTGATATTAATGATCGAAAGTCGACATCAGACAGTGTATTCTTATGCAATGATAGTGCTATAAGTTGGAAGACTTCCAAACAGCCTGTCATAGCAGACTCCACCATGGAAGCAGAGTACATCGATGTATCGAAAGCTGTGAAGGAGGCATTCTAGTTCAAAAAATTATTGTAGAATTGGGTGCGATGCCATCAGATGCCATTCTCCTCTACTGTGACAACAATGGTGCCATAGTGCTTACTAAAGAGTCGAGGTCTCATTAAAAGTCCAAACACATCGAGCGATGATTCTACTTGATCCGTGATTATCTCAAGAAGAAATACATCGAAATACAGAGAGTAGACACCACGGACAACATGACTGATCTACCGATGAAGCAGCTGAGCCAACAAAAGATCAAAGTCTATTTTGAGAAGATAGGACTTAGATTTATTGCCAATTGACTTTAATACAAGTGAGAGATTGTTAGATGTATGCCCTAGAAGCCGATTAGGCTGACACATGAAATCATTCTAAGGGCATAGTTTGTAATCTTGACTTATTAATTATGAAATAAATTCAAATTATTTATCCATTTATATTGTATAATATTTCTATGAATCGTCTGTTGAATTAATAAGATGATGACACATATTCTCAAGAGTTAAGAATTTGAGCCATGTGTCATTGATGGTTAATTCATAAACTGCTCTCGATCGTGAGATAATCACGGGAATGATGATCGATCTAGATATGTTGGTATACGGATCGCTTCTTTATGGATAGATGAGTCTCGAATCTATAGTGTGGGGACACTGAGCAAGAGTACAGATACTTGTTAGAGAACAAGGGTGATGAGCATGACCAATACGAGTAGTCATTTGGATATCTACTTTTCATCATGACATACTCGATGTTATAGTAGTGTGAATAGTTCTTCGATCTGTGACATCTCAGTTATTTATAATGAGATTGCTGTAGTTTGACTACACTATAACTTGGTCTCCTAGTCATATGCATTCTTGAGGTGTATGTTGGTTGCAGTAGGTTCATTGTAGGAATAAGATGTGTATCTATATGAGATCTATTGACTCTGGTAGTTAAGGAGAAGTCTTATGAGGATCATGAAACTGAGTTCGAAAGTCCATGGCTATGACAAGTGTGAATGATGGAAGGAAGTTTCCATGAAGATTCATTAAGAACTCAGATTGATTGAATCTTATATATGACAAGATCAAGTTGATAAGTTATCCATAATCTTAGTCTTGTCAGGACTCATGATAGAAGAACCGGATCATATGGTAACTGTACCTAGAGATTCATCTATTCAGTTCTGCTAGGTTACCACTACATACTGCTAGATGTCATGATGGATCGTAGGACCAATTGAGAATTATTCTGATGATTAATAATTTTTGAATTGGTTGAATTGAAAGGGGTTCCAATCCATTGAAAGGAGTTTCAATGATATTATTGATAGAGATCACAATATATCATACTACCAAATAGAATTGAACTTATGAGATCACACAATAAAGAATTTGATCTAAGATCGTACAATTGGGATCATGTGGTTTCAATTGGTTTGGATTTAAAAAATCTTATTGAGTTTAGGAAACCATATTAGCACATGATAAATCCAAATCCTCTTTAGATTTGAATCTCTATGAGATAGAGATTGGACCAAGTCAATTGCAAGCATTATGGGCAGTCCATAGTTGGTTTCTATCATTAATTAAGTTGAAAAAAATTAGATTTGAATTAAATTGGATTGGATCCATGGGGTGCCAACTATTGGTGCCCCGTAGATCTATTGCGACTAGAAAAGGGAGAGAAAGATGGGGCGCATGCCCCATCTGGTTTTGACATCAACGATAGCAAGTGGAAGTGCCCTAAGAGTTCTAATTAAAGTTGGTTTTAGATTTCTTATGAGATAAGGATTTGATTTGATAGAATTCCTATATCAAATAGGACTTTGTTTTAGCCCATAAAAGGGGCTTGAGATGAGATCTCTAAAACCTAAGCAATCAAAGCAAGTTAGCCCCAAGCCTCTATGCCTCCTCTTTCTTTTGAGCTCTCCATGCCCTCTCCCTATCCTCTCTTTCTCACGCCCAAGAGTTGGGCATCCTTGGTTTTCACGCCCAAGAGTTGGGCGCCTTCTTCCTTCTACGCATCAAGTTTCGTTGTGCTGATATAAGAGAAGGAGTTCTTTCATCTTCTTCATACTTCCTCAAGGTTGTTTGCTAGTTTCTTGGTGAAGAACAAAAGAGGAGCTTTTCTAGATCTATTTTGTGGATACCTGTAGAGGTCGGACACTTATGCAACTCAAAAAGAATCAGAAAAAGATATTCACGATCATCAATTGTGGTGAATAACTATCCGCGCAAAGGTGAAGATGAGATTTTTATGGTTTTACTTAATATAATTTTATTTACTGTATATAGATCTTAAGAACATAATAAGGATGATCTCATGAGATGAGATCTAGAAGATGCATGTTAAATAAATATGCTTCTACCGCTCGTATGAAAATTTTTGTTGTTCTAGCTTGCATGCTGCCCTAGTTTTTCTTCAGATACTTTATGCAAGATCACTTTCGATGGTTGATTGGTAATGGTTTGAACATTAATATTCTAGATGATCCCTGGATTGGTTCTATTTCTCTTGCATTGTAGCCTACTTATATTGATACTTCTACTAATATATCTGGGTGGACTGTTCAGCAGTTGATAACAAGTAATAGAGAGTGGGATTTACATATTTTGTAAGCTATTTTTCATGCTGATATGATGACTAATATTATCTTAATACCCCTTGTGCAAGGTAATTGGTTTGATTAGCTTTGTTGGGAATATACGGAAAGGTCTTTACATGATATGTACCCCCTGGTGCATACCTTGGAACCTTTTACCCATTCTTATCAATTTACTTGGCTGTGGAAATCAAAAGTGCCTCAGCGAGTTCAGTTTTTCTGGTGGTGACTATTGTGGGGATCGGTTGCCATGCAAGGGCCTTTTAGTTAATAGGAGTATAGTATCGCCTGATCAGATTTATTGTGATTTATGCCATTCTTGTTGAAGACTTCAACCATGTGCTATTTTCTTGCCTTTTTACTTAAGTTGCTGGGAGGTGATACAAGATGAGGAAGGCTGTCTGTTGTTCCCCAATCATTAATGGACCTTGTCCAAATTCTGCTCTAGGAACATGGAGGATGGAGAGAGTTTCTAGCATGTATTGTGTGGAAGCTTTGGATTGCTTGTAATGATAGATTATTTCACCATAAGTCTATGTTGCCTATGCAATTGATTCGACATGCTTTATCCTTTATGCAACTTGATTTAAAGTAAATTCTTTTAGACCTCCGTCAGGGAGCTAGGGTGACTCTTCCTCTTCCTCAAACCATCCACAACTAATATTCTAGTCACCCTCTGCCCTTGGAGTCTTGAAAATAAATTTTGATGCAACTATTTAAGGGAATAGGGAAACTATAGGTTTTGTTATTTGGGACCATGTTGGAACTTTAATTAAGACATAAGGCAAACTAATCACATCTTCATCAGTGCCTATAGTAGAACTTACAGCTCCATGGATGGGCATTAAAATGACTGTTAATGAATTTTACCTTCATAATTTTTGGCTAGAAGGGGACTCTTTAACGGTGGTTCATTGGTAATTAACTTCTCAAGCTCCTAATCATACTCATTCTCCTTTATTATAGGAAGGTAACCAAATAGCGGATTATATGATAAGTAAGGCCTTAATTGCTGATTGCACCTTTGATAGAGGTGTTATGCTACTTTTTGATCTTACTATCTTGTTACAGGCTGATTGTGCTCAGCTGCTTTTTTTATGCAAGTATTAATATGTCCTAGTCAATATTCCATATAGTTTTCATACTATTTGTATTGCATTCTATCTCTTTTTTACGCTGTGTTTGCAGCTTCACATTCGATTGGTGAGCTACCTGGAAGGGTTTATCTTTCTAATAGTTCCTCAGGCTCGTGGATCTCATTTCTAATCTATTTTGGTTTGTTCTAAGTTTATTATTATCTATGTTTTAACAGTATTCTTCATATGTGCTCTATATCTCTATATGCTATAAATGTATTAGCCACTTTTTAATTTTTATATATGGGAGACAATATAACTTGATCAGTCATTTTGCACAAATCTATTATATCTGCCTGCTGGGTTTGCTCTTATCCTTTTCATAGGACAACACAAGGTACCCATACCAAAGACTGAAATTGTGCTGTATCAGGAAGTGGCTTAGGTTGTTATGCCTTATTCTTTCTAAATGGTTCTTGGGGCCTGCATCTCAATGTGGTTTGTCAAAGAATTGGAGTTATGATTATGGTCTACAAGGTGTTACTACATGCCAAAATATTGATCAGCAGTATTTGGGCTCTGCATTGGTGCTGCTTGACATCTTTATTCTAGTTCCTCTTTAAGGATCTTGTTTGCTGTTAATAGTTATATATTAATCGATAGTGCAGCTGCTTGCATATTTTATGGTTTATGTTTATATTGTCCTTCTTGCTGCAGTGTATTCTTCGCAGTTTTTCTTTATACTTTGATCCACATACACAGAGGATTGTCATGACTTTATATTTGCAAATGTAGTCTCTTTAGCCTCCTTTTCATCATGTTTGGAGTTTCTACTTACAATTTACAACTTATCCTCACATAGTTGTCCATACTATATGTTCATTGTATTTTTGTTTATTCCATACTATACACCAAGCAGGAAGACACTATCCCTTCTATAATGATGTATACTCAAATTACTTTTGGCTTGTTGACTGTATGTATTATGCAGTCAATTTTGTAACTAAGCTGAACTGAAGGTTGTCGAGTTAATGAAGGTTCATCCTTTACCAAAAAAAGATTACAATTTGCGGATGATACTCTCTTATTTTGTACTGGGGATAAAGTAAGCTTGTTAGCTATGAAAGCCATTATCTTAGACTTTGAAGGTGCTTCTGGATTAAGAGTTAATTTTCATAAGAGTTCAATTATATGTATAAATATGTAGGATGAGGAAGTCACTTTATTTGCATCCATGATGAATTAATGCAAAAAGAGGCGGCTGTCTTTTACTTATCTTGGACTTCCACCTAACGACCAAATGATCTCCTCTCAATGTTGGATGTCTCTATTGGAAAAGTGCAATTCGAGGTTAGCATCTTGTAAAGGAAAATATTTCTCTTGCGGGGTAGGTTATTTCTCATCAACTCGGTCATGATGGCTCTCCCATCTTATTTCATATTTGTGTTTAATTTCTAGAATGGGTGCTTAATAGAATTGATCAAATATGTCAAGCCTTTTTGTGGAAGGATCAGAAAAATATTTGTGGGTTTCATTGTTTGGTGAATTAAGACTATGTCTACAGATCAAAAGAGCAAGGAGGGCTGGGGATAAAAATATGGAGTAATTGAATTTAGCCTTTTTAGCAAAATGGGCTTGGAAATATATAATTGGTTCTGATCCTCTTTGGAAATAAATTAAACAAGCATACTATGTGAAGGAGAAGTTTGGCATGAGGGTGAAAAGGAACTACAGAAGTATGTCTTCAATTTGGAAGGGTGTCAGTAAACAACTCAATGCTTTTTGGAGCCACATTTTCTTCAAATTTGGTGATGGGTCTAGAATATGATTCAGAGAGGATGCTTGGCATCAACCTACCTTATTTTACTATCTCTTCGAGGACTTGTACCTTCAAGCTACGAAGCAAAAATGCTCTATAGCCTCTTAATGGTCACGACGAGCTCTTTCTTGGAGGATTAAGCTTAGAGGACTATTGACTTTGTTGCAAGTATGGCAATTGGATCTACTTCATAGTTGCTTGGCTAATGTGAGATCTTCTCGAATTGTTGATGTCCCAGCACAGAAGCTAACCAATGATGGTCTTTTCTAGGTTGACTCCTCTTACTTCATTAATGATGGTGGGATTATTTTTTGCCTCATTATAACACTTTTTGGAAGGCAGCCATTCGAGGGAAGGTGAAGGTATTTCTTTGGTTAGCCTTACATAATAAACTTCACATAGAAATATTGGAGATGTGATTCAATCCACGTCTCAGATTTTTAACCCACGTTTCAGGTTTGTTATTTGATTTAGTCATTTATTTGTGTGTTTGACTTAGTTTTAGTTAGTGGATACTATTTATTAGTAGTGGAGTTATGTGAGTAGTTAGTGGAGAATATTTTATCGAAGTTGTTGTTATATTTTGGGACTCTGTTTTGCTATAACAATTGTTATATAAGTTATGCACATTAGGTATTTGTTGTAATGCATCTTAGAGTTCTCTCATTCCAGAATTAATGAAAGCTTAGTTTGTATTATGACTGTTTAATTTCTACTTCCTTCTCTTGCTGTTTCTATGGTTGCAGCCCCAAGAAAGTGGTATCAGAGCCAGATTGTTGCAGCAAGAAGCAAGATGCTTCGGCATGAAGGAATCATCATCAGCTGGTGGTTCTAGTCATGGTAGTGAACACAAATACTGTAAGTATCTCTTAGCAGATGCTTTCCATTCTCAAAGGTGAGAACTATAATTCTTGGAGTCTGAAAATGAGAACCTTCTTTATATCAAATGACTTATGAATTTTGGTTGAGAATGGATTTAATGATGATGAGGATAAGATGACAGCAACTCAAAAGGCAGAATTGAGGGAGAACAAGAAGAAGGATAACAAAATCTTGTTCTACATCCAAAGTGTAGTAGATGATGAAATCTTTTCAAAGATTATGGGGCCACAAATCAAAGGGTGCATGGGACATATTGAAGGAAGAATTCAAGGGGTCGACAAGGTGGTTTGGTAAAGTTACAAATACTTCGTAGAGAATTTGAGTCTCTTCTTATGAAAAATTTGAATCTATTCAAGAGTTCTCTTCACGTATCAGTTTGATTGTTAATCAAGTTCATTCTCTTGGTGAAAAATTAATTAAACAATAATTGTTGAGAAAGTTTTACGTAGCCTACCTTCTAAGTTTGATCATGTTATGGCTGCAATTGAAGAATCTAAGGATCTGTCTAAATTTTCTTTTCATGGTTTGATTGGTTCTCTTAAAGCACTGAGTAGTATTTGAATAGGCGTGTACAAGGGGTTATGAAACAGATTTTTCAGATGAAAACTATTGAGAAAGACAACAATAAAGATGCAGTTAAAAATCAGTCTTCAAGATTTCGAAGAGGTCGTGAAAGAGGCTATAACTCTAGAGGCAGAGGAAGAGGAAGAGGCCGAGGATGGAGCTGAAGAAGAGGTTCATATAATCAAAGTTTTCAGGATTCTCCTCAAGGTCAAGGTAACAAGCATCAAAACCCTATTAAATGTCATAATTATGGTAGATTTGGTCACATAAAAGTATTTTGTTAGAGTAGAAGTAAAAATCATGTCAATTTTCATGAAGAAAAGCTGAAAAAAATGAAGGTACAAATAGTGAATCATTATTTCTATCATGTCTCTCTTCTACTAATTGTGATGAGAATGTTTGGTTTCTTGATAGTGGTTGCAGCAACCACATGACTGGTGACAAGTCTTTGTTTGTAGAATTTAATGAATCTATAAGATTTGAAGTTAAAATGGGAGATAATAGGCATGTAACAGTGTAAGGAAAAGATATTATTGCTGTGAACCTGAAATGTGGTAAGAAACTTATACATGATGTGATGTATGTTCCTGGTTTAGCTCAGAATTTGATCAGTCTTGGATAGTTTGTGAAGAAGGGATATTATATTATCTTTGCTAATGACAAATGCATACTGTATAATAAAAAAATAAAGAATTAATTGCTACAAGTTTTATGACCAAGAACAAGATGTTTTCACTAATTTTTTCAGATCTAGAAATCAATGCTTTGAAGGTAAAAAGTGGTGATGTTACTTGTGGCAGAAAAGGTATAGGCATCTAAACTTTAGAAGGTTACAGTACTTGCAAAAATATGATTTAGTGACTGGTTTGTCTATAATATCATATAGTGACCGTGATTTATATAAAGAGTACATTTTTGGCTAACAACATAAATCTCTATTTGAAAAAAAAAAATTGGAGAGCCAAATATCCATTACAACTTGTGCATGCAGATATTTGTGGTCCAATGAGAACACCTTCACTCAATAAAATTTATATTTCTCGATCTTTGTGGATGATCTTACTAGAATGACATGGGTGTATTTTTGAAAAAAATCTGAAGGATATACTATTTTTGATCATTTTAAAGCCCTTGTAGAGAAGCATTCTGGTTTCTATTTGAAGACAGTAAGGACAGATAGGGGTGGTGAATTTTCATCTAACAAATTTATGCTGTTGTGTAAATCTCTTGACATTCACAGGCAGCTCACAGCAGGCTATTCTCCTCAATAAAATGAAGTAGCAGAGCAAAAAAATAGAGTTATTGTAGAGAAAGTAAGGTGTCTTATGAAAGAAAGAGGTCTTCCAAAGATGTTTTGGATGGAAGCAGTGGCAACATCGGTGCATTTGCTGAATATCTCACCAACTAAGGTAGTTGATGGTAAGACTCCTTATGAAGCATGGTATGGTTGCAAACCTTCTGTTTGAAATTTAAAATTTTGGGTGCATTGCATATGCTCATGTTCCAATAGAAAAGAGAGAGAAGTTGGATAATAAAAGTAAGAAATATATTTTATTGGCTATTCAAATGAGACCAAAGGTTATAGATTGTATGACCTTTTGACTAAGAAGTTAGAAATCAGTAGAGATGCTATTTTAATGAACAAAATGCTTGAAATTGGTCTGAAAATGCAGTGTTATAGCCAATGAAGATATAAGAAGAAGAGAATGCACCTACTTTCAGCAGTGACAATAATTTTTTGGGGCAGTCTAATCTAGAAGGTACACCTTTGGGGCAAAACAATCAAGAAGCAAGTTCTAGTGATGTTGATGTATCACTTGAAAGACCACCTCTAAAGATAAGAAATTAGTAGATATATATAAATCATATCAATGAACATGTTTTGTTGTAGAACTTTCTGTTATGAAGATGCATCCAAGCATGAGGATTGGAGGAAAGCAATGAAAGAAGAATCGAAACAATAGAAAGAAACAAGATATGGAAGCTAGTGGACTTGCCAAATGAGAAAGAAGCTATTGGGTTGAAACGGGTCTACAAGTCAAAGTTCAATGTTGATGGTTTTTGCAAAAACATAAGGCGAGGTTGGTAGTTAAAAGGTATGCACAAGTGTCAGGTATTGACTTCTTTGACACTTTTTTTTAGTTACTAGCATAGAGACTATTAGGACTGTTTTAGCAGTGGCTGCACAAAATGGTTGGCAAGTTTTTCAACTTGATGTGAAATCAGCTTTCCTGAATGATGACTTAGAAGAAGAGATTTATGTTAAACAACCTGAAGGGTTTGAGATCTAGGGCAAGAAGAAGAAGGTGTACAAGCTAGAGAAAGCACTTTATGGCTTAAAACAAGCTCCAAGAGCTTGGTACAGCAAGATTAATAACCATTTTATCAAGAATGGCTTTGAGTGCATCAAGAATGAGCTAACTCTTTACAAGAAGTACCAAGGTATGACTGAAATACTCATAGTTTGCATTTATATTGATGATATGATCTTCACAAGAAACTCTATTTCAATGATGGAAAGTTTTAAGATAGATATGATGTCAATTTTGTAATGACTGATTTGGAGAAATGAAATATTTCTTGGGCATTGAGGTTGTATGAAGTTTTTTTGATATTTTCTTATCTCAAGAGAAGTATGCCACTGATTTGTTGAAAAAATTTCATATGCTTAACTGCAAACCAGCAAAAACACCCATGAATTCAAATGATAAGCTGATGGTGGAAGATGGTTCTGATAAAGCTGATGAAAAGGTATTCAGAAGTATGGTTGGTGATCTGATTTTTCTTACTTATACAAGGTCTGACATCATGTTTGCAATGAGCCCCATCTCTAGGTTTATGCACAGTCCAAGTAATCATCATTTTGGAGCAGCGAAGAGAGTTTTAAGATATGTGGCAGAAACGGTAAGCTTCGAAATCATGCACTCCAAGGTAAATGAGTTCAAGCTCTTGTCATTTACTAATAGTAGTTGGGCTGATTGTGTAGATAGTCGAAAAAGCACTACAGGTTATTATTTTTCTCTTGACTTGGGGCTGATTGTTTGGTATTCTAAGAAGCAACCTACAATTGCATTATCAAGTACAGAGGTTGAGTATATAGCTTGCACAGAAGTAGCCTGTCAAGCTATTTGGTTGAGAAGAATTTTAAGTGATTTGAAGGAGAAGCAAGTAGCTGCAACTCCATTGATCTATGATAACAAATTAGCAATTGCATTGGCAAATAATCCTATCTTTCATGGATGTTCTAAGCATATTGAAGTCCGGTATCATTTTATCCGAGAGCTGGTTTCAAGGTATGAGATCAAGATGGAATATTGCAACACAGAAGATCAGTTGGCAGATATTTTCACCAAGATACTTCAGGAGAACAAATTCAAGAAGCTAAGATCATTGCTTGGCTTATGTAGATTGAATCAAGGGGCTGTATTGGAGATGTGATTCAATCCACGTCTCAGGTTTTCAATCCATGTTTCAGGTTTCTTATTTGATTTAGTCATTTGTTTGTGTGTTTGACTTAGTCTTTAGTTAGTAGATGCTATTTATTAGTAGTTGGGCTATGTGAATAGTTAATAGAGAGCATTTTATGAAGGTTGTTATTATATTTTTGGGGCTCTATTTTGCTGTAACAGTTGCTATATAAGTTATGCACATTAGGTGTTTATTGTAATGCATTTTAGAGTTCTCTCATTTCAGAATTAATGAAAGCTTAGTTTGTGTTGTGGCTGTCCAGTTTCTACTTCCTTCTCTTGTTATTTTCTATGTTGCAGCCCCAAGAAGAACAGTCCTTGCTATGAAAGGTTGGCAAATTAGCCCAGGGTGTGCCCTATGCAGAGCAGACTCTAAAAATATTGGTCACCTTTTAATCAACTGCCCCTTCATATACAATATCTGGATGGCATTTAAGGTACAACTAAAAATTAGGGGTTGGCCCAAAAGCTTGCATGAGCTGTGGACTGGCTGGAGAAAGAAGATGTTTGATAACTCAATGAGGAGAGCTAGTGACCAACTAATGGTGGCTATTTGCGGGAGCTTTGGTAAGAGCGGAATGCTAGGATATTTTTGAAAAGAGCTATTCCATCTATTCTATGGTTCAAAAATTCTGCAATCATGTCACAGTTGGGGCTATGTCTGCTGCTCTTTCAAATCGAGAGCCTGTCATGAAAACTATGGATGAGTCTTTAATTTCAAAAATTTTGCCATCATTTCATAGTTGGGACAGTATCTGTAGCTCTTTCAAATTGAAAGCCTATCATAGAAAACTATGGATGAGTCTTCGATCCTTGTCCCAGCATCTGTCTCCTCTTTGATCTGAATTGATGGAGAAGCTATAGCACATCTAAATAGAGCTTTCTAGTTGGAATTTTGTTTTGAACATTGGGCTGGAGCCGTGTATTCCTTCGAATTAGAATAGTTGTGAGGGATTGCTTTGTTTGGGCTCTTTTTAAATCTCACTGGGGGGTGTGGGTGTGAGGTTGATTGTTTTGAGTCATAGTTGTTTGTTGCTCTGTCTATAGTCCTATATTGGCTACTTAGTGGGAGACTCTATCTTCCCTCTTGTTTATTCTTGTATCTTTTTTTGTACATATTTCTTCCTCTTAATAAATTCAGGACGGCATTCTCACTCACCCTTTCATAAAAAGAAAAGATCTCATAAATTTTCAAGAAAGTATTTTCACCCAAGTAATTGAATAGCTCCAATTGCTATTAATTTAATTCAATTCTTTTTCTAAAAAGTGTGGAGAGCAGTGGGAAGAACCCATCGTTCACTAATTTATTCATAGAAAAATTGAAGAACCTATAAATAGTCATTACAATTTTGAAGTTTCTCGCTCAGACAAAAGGTGACATCAATAGATTTTATAGTAGACAAGTTCTAAAAGGAGACTTTGCTAATTGTATTAGTGAAGTTAGAAGATTAAAAACCAAAAAGGAGAGATTCAATGAGTAGTATTTATACAAAAAGTTACAGTAAGTTGGATCTCATGAAAATCATAATGTTGCCGTCTCTATCATTGTCTCCCATCCAAGCCACTACAATACAGTGGATAAATAGGCCAAGAGGTAGGATCAAGTTATAGATAATGGAGTCTAATATGAGAAGGTTCATTCAAATAAAGGATAGCTCTATCAAAATATAAGATAATAATAAAGCAAGCACTTTGTACCACCAGCATAATCTGAGTTAAGAAGAAAGTATGCAGTATTGTAGAAAATATGCCAAAAGAGGTTATTCATTCTTATCTTCAGAGATTAGCATCAGAAAATCTTCCTTTCAGTAGATTTTTGGCTAGAGAAACTGCACTAGAGAGTTTAGTGGATTTACAAAGAATGGTCTATTTTTGAAACTGATATATCATTTTTCTAAAAATAGCCTCATCTGTTGAACTTTTTCTTAGAAAAATTCTAAAATTTCTTCCTCCCAACAACTTGAAATCATAGCTGCCATTCACATAAAGATTAGATTGAAGGATTTGAAATGCTATTTTCACCAATTAGAGCAAAGTTGTGATAAGGTGGATGGCATAGGAGGAGCTTTCAACCTATCACAAATCCAAAACTAGATTTTGGAAGCAAAAGAGCAATTAATGAATAAATAATCCAAAGATTCAGCTACATCATTACACAAACACAACCACCAACATTTTTGCCTAATTTTTTTAGAGAAGTTCTTTGGTATTTAGTTTATTGGAGAATACCAGCCACAATGAGTATATAATCTTTTGTGGTAAAGTGCTCTTCCAGATCTTCTTGGTCATAGGCCATCTAACACCTTTGCTACTAAGGAAGTTACATAAGAACTATGAAGAAAATTATTAGAAGGTTCTAATTACCAAATAATTTATCTTGATTCACATTCGGTTGCACAGCAGAGAGAATTATCAGTAAGTTGATTTTCTCCTATAAAATAGGAGTCAAAAAGTAGTTCGAATGCCCAAGTTTCACGTCCTGTATTGTAGAAAGATGCCACATTTCTATTTTTACCATAGCAGTGAGCATAGAGATTGAGAAATAAATTTTAAGAGGGACCAAATCAAGCTAATTATCATGCCAAAAGGATATTGTCAAGCCTTTTCCAACTTCATATTTGACTCTATTCCAAACCGACGGCAAGGAGTTGACCACATCTTGCTACGACCTTAAACAAAATCTACTAGGCTTCTATTTTTCGTAAGTTTGAACCTCTTAAGATAGCCTCCAGAAATAATTTTTCTCCACCAGCCAGAATCTTCTTTAATGAATCGCCAACCCCATTTTGCAAGGAGAGATTGATTGAAAGAGTGAAGGTCTTTGATGCTTAGCCCACCTTCTTCTTTGAGAAGGCATACCTTTAACCAAGAAACCTTACAAGATACTACATTGACTGATTCAAAGCCTTTTCCAAGAAAAGCTCTACTAATTTTATCCAGTTTCTTGATGACCCATGCAGGTAATTTATAGAGAGACATAAAGTAAACTGGAAGAGAGGATAAGACTAAGTTTATCAAAGTGAGTCTCGCACCCATAGAAAGAAATTTACTTTTTCAGTTGCTAAGCTTAGAGTCAAATCTTTGAATGAGAGGTAGCTAGTCAAATTTCTTAAGGCATCCTCTATATAAAGTAGACTGAAAGAGAGGATAAGATTGAGTTTATCAAAGTAAGTCTCGCACCCATAGAAGAAATTTACTTTCTCAGTTACTAAGTTTAGAGTCAAACCTTTAAGTGAGAGGTAGCTAGTCAAATTTCTTGAGGCATCCTTCATTAAGAGGAAACTCCAAATATTTAAAAGGCAGAAGAGATTTGCGGTGTTCAGCCAAGAAGTGAAGTCAACATTAGACTCATCCTTTGAGCCAATGACTGCCACAGAACTTTTTGATAGTTGATAACACGACCCATAAACAGCTCAAAAGAGTATAGAATGATTTTCAGATACATATATTTCTCTTTAGCTTTAGCAAATATCAAAGTGTCATTAGTATATTGTAGTATTTTGGATCCTCCAATTATATCTGAATTGCAAGGGCCATCACATATCTCACTTTTGGCTGTCCTGTTAAGAAGTTTACACAAAAGGTCAGTAGCTAAGATGAAGAGGTATGAGGATAGGGGGTCGCCTTGGCGTAACCCTCTTTTGCAAAAAATCCATGAACCATGGTTACCATTAAAGGGGACAGCCACTTTGAAAGAGAAAAAAATATTTTTCACCCACCCATGTCATTTAGGTGGAAAACCTCTACTATTCAGCATCTTCATCAAATAGTTTAGATCAATTTTGTCAAAAGCTTTTGAGAAGTCTAATTTGTAGATAAGCTTTGATTCCCTATTCTTTTTGAAAAGATGGATGATTTCATTTGCACAGAGAATATTATCTAATGTGGATCTATCTCTTATATAAGCTATCTGAGCCATATCAACAAGATTATTTAGGAAAGATTTCAGTCATTCTGCTAGAACTTTTGAGATCACCTTGTTGCAATAATGAATAAGACTAATTGGATGGTAGTCAATCGGAGAGGAGGCCGATTCTTTTTTGGTATGAGTGTCAAGAAAGCTAGTTAAGTCGAAAAAGATTTAGATTGGATTCAACAACTATTGAAATAAGTTAAATAAATTCTAACAGACAATATCCCAAAAATATTGAAAGAAGGCAAAAAGAAGCCATTGACACTCAGGCTTTGTCCACCTCAGAATTGAAGATTGCATTATTGATCTCCTTCTTTGAGGAGGAATGATCAACAGATTCGAGATTTAAAGAAGATGAGTAAAGTTCATTCCAATCCATATCCAAACCATAATTAGCTATTTTACCAAATAGGCCTTTGAAATAATCAAAAAAATCTTCATCATTTGATCATGGTCATAAAGAGATTGGCCATTCTAGGAGATGTGGGTGATCCAATTGTTCTTCTTATAATGATTGACAGTCTTATGAAAAATTGGGTATTGTTATCTTCTTCTTTGAGCCATCTAATTTTTGCTCGTTGCTTCCAATAGATCTCCTCATTTTATAATTTGGTGTAATTTTTGTCTGCAGGTCAAGTATATTTGAAAATCTTTAGGAGAAAGATAAGTAGTTTCCTCCAATCTATCCAAATCTTGAAGTTCATCTTTTCTTTAGAAGTATTGCATTTGACCTCAGCACTCTAAGCTTTACTTTCTGATATTTCGCAGCTTAATTGCTAGAGAGGTGGATGCATCATTGGTAGACGTAGAGGATCTCTAAGCATTGGAAACCACCTCATTAAAGGAATCAAGAGCAAGCCAGCTACATTCAAATATGAAAATTTCTTTTTAGTGGGCAATCAAGATAGATGAGCTGAATAGGAGTATGATCTTAACATGAGTTAGGAGCGCAACTTGAATTGATTTCAAGCAAAGGGTGCTCCACTCAATGGAGTAAAGAAAATGGTTGAGCTTTGTCAGGACGGGAGGATCTCTGTGATCGCTCCATATAAAAGTTTGTCCTTTTAAAGGAAGATCAATTAATTGAAAAGATTTGATTAACCTAGAGAAGGCCAATGTGACACAATGAGGTCGGCTCGGGATTACAATTTCTTTCAAATAATTTGTAAGTGGCATTGAAATCACTACCTACTACCCATAGCCTAGAGAAAGATTTTCGAATCTCAGAAAGCTCTGTTTCGAAATCAATTTTAGAGTTGATATTAGTTGGGCCATAAACAACTGTGAAGTTCCAAGTAGAGAAAGAAAGAGATCCTTTCATTGAACAGAGATAGGAAAATACGAACATCCTTTTAAGTAGAGTTAGTCTATTGAAATTCCAGCCAAGTAAGATACCTCGAGCAGCCCCTTTCGCATCTAAGGAGATCCAAGAGTCAATCTAACTTCCAAAAAGTGATATGAAGATAGATGAAGTAGCTTTGTGAATTTTAGACTCCTGAAGACTAACCACATAGCAATTAGAACAGATGATAGTGTCTTGAATAGCTCCTCTTCAATGGGTCTCCTAACCCCTAACATTCCATATTAATATAGACATACATAGAAAAGAGATCCACAACCAAAACCTAAAATTCAGAAGTAAGGAAAGATTGAAGACGCAACCAAAACCAATCTAGAATGGTAAATTTGAAGTAAAGAGACTTGAGAGATTGTTCAATTGATCTCATAGAGACGATTTGATCAACTGAGCTAAGATCCTTTATAACTAAAGAGCTTGTTTAGATCTTCCTTCTCCATGGAGCAAATCCGTTGAAGAAATTTTCAGTACTAGTATAAGGAATAATAATGCTACAGGATTTGATCCAATTGAGTAGAATATTAGGAGACACATCATGAAGAAGCAAAAAATCTCTGACATGATTTGTATTGTTCTCTTCTGTATTTGAGGTGCTACTTAACCCAGCTTCAAGCAAGGCTTTTGTTTCTTGATTATAGTAGATGAGCTGTTGCTTCCCGAACAGCTAGAGAAGCACAAGGTCGAAGAGATCTTCTGGGGCAAGAAGCAATTGCCAACTCAGGCATGGCATCAACAGCATCATCACCATCAACAGTATTGGGAGCATGGTCCTTATGAGCATTCTCCATAGACAAGGGGTGATCAAGAAGAGCAGGGGCCTTGGTCAAGTCATAATGGGGCTCAAAATTTGAATCCAAGGGTTCCAAGATTGGAGTCAACCCAAGGTCTCTTGGGACCTGGTCAACGACAGCTGGCACCCCCATATTATAAGCCATTGATGAACTAGGTTCAGTCAAGGGAGTAATTCTTTGTGCACTACATGGGGTGCAATAGTAGTGCACCACCCAATAATATTGGGGCATGTAGCGTATTTAGGTGGGATGGATATTTAATGCCGCTCAGCTTTTTTTTTTAATTTCAGTGATGAAAATATCTTTCCTCCATACAACAAAAAGGAATAGTATTATTACTTCCTAATGTCTTGTATGACTTTCGTAAATATATATAATATTCTGAACCATACATATGACTTTCTGTATATTTATGACATCCTGAATAATATATATAGCTTCTTGATGCCTTATATAATTTTCTATGAATATATATGACATCTTGAACAATATATATGACATCCTGAACAATATATATAGCTTTCTAACATCTTATATGACTTCTTATGAGTATATATGATATTTCAAGCAATACGTATGACATCCTATGAATATATATGACATCCTGAATAACATATATGGCTTTTTAACACCTTATATAACTTTCTGTGAATATATATGACATCTTGAATAATATATATAACTTCTTATAAATATATATGACATCCTGAACAACATATATTGCTTTCTAATGCATTATATGACTTTCTGTGAATATATATGACATTCCAAACAATATATATGACTTTCTGTGAGTATATATGACATTCTGAAAATATATATAACTTATTAACACCTTATATGATATCAAGAAGTCATATATATTGTTCAAGACATCATATATATTCATAAGCAGTCATATATATTATTCAAAATGTTATATATATTTACAGAAAGTCATATAAAGTGTTAGGAAGCCATATATATTGTTCAGGATATCATATATATTCACAAAAAGTCATATATACTCACAAAAAGTCATATAAGATGTTAGGAAGTCATGTATATTATTCAAGATATCATACATATTTACAGGATATCATATATATTATTTGGAATACTATATATATTCATAGGAAGTTACACAAGGCATCAGAAAGCCTTATATATTATTCAGGATGTCATAAATATATAGAAAGTCATATATATGGTTCAGGACGTCATATATATTCACGAAAAATTATACAAGACATTAAGAAATAATATATAATGTTATTCATTTTTTGTTGTATAAAGAAAAGGATATTTTCATCACTAAAAATTGAAGGAAGAAAAAGCTGGGTGACATTAAATGTATGTCTCATCGTTAAATACACTATGTGCTGTAACATAATTGGGTGGTGTGCTCTACATCAAATTTATTGCACCAAATGCGGTGCACAAAGACTTTCTCTCAATCAAGGTTGTGAAGTCCAAACCATAGGTTCTAAATGGGCCAGCCCATCAGATTGAAATCGGAGGAAAGAAGAATCTGGTCTGGATGTATCTAGCTCTTCCAACCCGAATCCGAAGACAGGATGGCCTCGCATTGAAGATCAGGGTCACGAGTGTTCACTTCAGCTGTCCCAACATTTAATGAAGGGAGGAATTGACGGTGGCAGCGAAAGAGGAGGCGGCAACTCAGGAGCTGAAGACACCAAACGAGATACCCATGGTCTGTGTATCGTTCAAGGATCTCCAAGATCGTGCTCATGCTGAATATAACAACTGTCATGTTGTGTAGTCGTTGGGACACATGTAATGATTAAGGATGGATTGGAGTAAATCAACAACAATCTTACCAAGGGTATAGATTGCCGACACGATTCCTTGCAATGGAACATTTGTACCAATAATCGAGCTTATTAGTGTGTAGGTTGATGTAATCAAACACCTTCAGGCCGGAGCCACTGAGCGGAAGGAACTTGAAGACTACTGTCCGATGGACCAAGAGAAAGGAACCAATACTTGTCTAACATCCACCATGCATGGTCTACCGGCCAATTCTCTACGCCTCTCATTTTTATTAAGGGAAGAATCAAAATGGTAGATTGCGTAGCAAATAATATTTGTCTACGTGAGATGTCACACCAGCCTTTGAATTTGACATTTTGATTACTGTATGGATGTTCCCGTCAAGGCATACGTTGATGCCTATGGCTACAATTTTGAAAGCTTGCAATATGTTGCTCGCTGCCATAGTTGGGTATATTAATTAAAGAAAAGAAATTCTCGGATCTCTTTCAATATGCATGCTTTGGTTCATCAAAAAATAAGCATGCTTTTGTTGTCTCAGTTGCTTCGGAAAATATCACTCTATTAAATGAATGGCCCAATTTGTGCCATCATAATTTTCTCGCAGAAAAAGTTTGTATTGAAATCAAGAATATTAGAACAAAGTTATCTGATGTCTAATGGGTACATATTCAAAGCCTTTGTCTTCTTCAAGTTACGGCAACTAGATATGAGTTTCTTCTTGAAGAATAGCTAAAATGCTGATGATGATCGGATGTTTAATGCTTCAACACCACAATTTTCAGACTTCAATTGGTGATCTATTCGTTGGAAGCTGTGTAGTTCTTCGCATCTCACATAGAAGGATAAGATCTTATTGTTGAAAGACTCTGAATCTCTTGACAACTTACTCTTCTTAGTTCGTCAGATTCTTCCAATGTACTTCCCTTGGTTGCTGAATGTTTTATGCTGGAAGTTCTTTGCTGAATGATCTGTAACATTCCTCTTCCTCACTTTTAATCTTGTACATCAACGTTAGACACACCTCCTTTTTTAATAATTTGGGTGTCTTTCTCCTCCCTTTTCATACAAAAAAAAAAAAGAATCCAATTCAATAAGTGCAGTAGTTACTGTAAGCTGTAATGAATTTTTACTTGGTTTACTGTTTTATAGTTTAATCAGTGCATTGGACACTAGTAATTACTAACCTCCTGTAATTTTCACTAATCTGATAATGGAGCGATATTGGACAGCGTTATTGTTATTATTATTATTATTATTTGTCATATATATTGTTGTAACATGACTATTAATGATATCTTACTAGGGTTAACCAAATCCGAAATTTGTAAAAAACCAATCTTTTTTAAAAAATCTCAATGGCTTTGTCCTAAAAATAAATTAAAATACCCCGGCAATTCTGAAAAGTTGCTGACCATGAGTGATTTGCTCAGCCAAGTAAATTCTGTTTTGTTTCATGTCTCCTTGTGAGCTTTTTCCAAAGACAAATCTACTCCTAGATACTCTGAACCATGGTAAGGCCGGCGAGACGCAATCATTCTCACCTAAGTCCAGAAAGCTCTGAGAAAGACATGTGAGTAAAGATTCTTCTTGTCCAAACCCTTCAGTGACAATCCAACGTCTTCATCCCTCCACTGTCAGAATAAATAAACTGAGGACAACAGTCTCACAAGAGGAAAAGAAGCCAAGGCAAAGAATAAATGCACTCATGGACTACTTGCTCATAAAGCTCTTATCACTATTGTCCTATTCGGCTGTGATCAGCTACATTAAATTATAGTTTAGGACGGCATATTAACCTTATCAGGAAAGGCCAAGCCGTCAAGGTGACCCCAAAAGTCGGCTACATTAAACTAACGTCTTATTGTTCGATTTTATTCTATACCCAAGAATTCTGGTGCACATAAATATTAGCTCACATAAAATTAGCAACTTCAATGGCCTTAATCACAGTGATCCACTTTATCATTTGTTCAAGTTGCTGCCCACCTCTGAGCTTTAATCATTATCATATATTTTATCATTTTGTTGGAGCTGAATTCCATTTGATTACATTCTACAACAAAAATTCTTGTTCATAAATGGATTGAAAGAGATATCTACTATAATAGAACCTAGCTTGGATCATTGTAGCGGGTAGTCATTTTATCTATTTATTGATCAAGTGATTAGAGCTAATATGATCTATATTGAACTAGAAACTGGGTAGTTACTTGGTCAATAATTAGATTTCCAATCCATGCTGGATTGAGCATGCATCAAGACAGCTTCCATCTGATAGAACTAACTTGCACAGTTAATGGCCATCAGAATATGTGCACATCGCCTTGTTGAACTATGGAAGAGAAAATGCTAAAGCATGCTAGTTTTTAGTTGTCAGGGTGATGCAGCTAAGAAAATAAAGGATGGGGAAATCAGAGATTATAGTCCTTGGATTCCTAAAAATCATGAAACAAGCCGTTAAATACTATTGTAAACTATCATATGCCCTTAAAGTTGGATGATACCACTCCAACTAAATCAAATCCAACAGACCTTGCAAGATAAATCACTTAGGACTGTTTAGGAATCCAGCATGATTGGGCTAGATTTTCCATTGCATTCATGGAGTAGGCAGTCTATTTGCGTAGGCCCATATAAAAGAAGCATTAAAGTATTTTTTTTCCAAATTCATCAAAAAAAAAAGGATTGAGGCTAAGATTGGGCTTGGCCTTTACAAGAATATGGGTTGAGCAGGCCAACACGCCCAATTTTAGTAGGAAATCTAGCCCAATCGGACTGGTTTTCCAAAAAAGACTTGAGGTAGGATAACCCAATCGTTCTTCAGAATATCCAAACACTCCCCAGCAAAGTAATTCCTTTACAAAATTCATTTTTATGAGTACATAATCGACATGTTTAGATTATTAAATATATGGAGAGGTAGTCAGTAGAAACCAGATTATTTGTTAAACTTGGTTTCTAAATTAGTTTGTGAAGTTCTTGAAGTAGTTTATGAAGGGCTCTGGTTCCGGGTCTGAGGCCTAAAGATCCTATGGAACTGAAAACTATGGTTTGTGTCCATGCAGTAGAAGGCCAAGTTGATCAAGAATGGTTTCGTTGGAGATGGATGGTGCTCTAACAATCCAATAAACTGGTAAAACGGCACCAGCACAGCACAATCTATCTGAACAATGAAACTGTGAAAAATATCAATGAACAATATTAAGTAACGAGAACAAATTTAAGGCTTGAATTTAATATGGTAGGTCTTCAATTTACATGTTTTTTGTCGCATACCCATATACTATTTCTTCGACATCTCACATAAATTATAATGTTGCAAGAACCTCTGAGTAGATCTGATCATATCTGGTTTTAAGTATGTGAAGCTTCTACCAAAAAAAAAAAAAGGTTTGTGAAGCTAACAAGCTTGCCTTCTTGGCTGGCACCAAGATGGAGTTAGACTTGGGCTTGCACAAGGTGGCCTTTACTTGGGCTTTGACAAGAACTTGAAGTTTGTATACTGATTTCTTCCTCTCTATAAAAAATTGGGATGGAGGCCCGGCTTGACCAAAATGGACAATATGAAATTTCTTCTCTGCCGTTGCCGCTGGCCCTTCAACCAATCCATGAGTGCAGATGGAACGGATTCGCAAGACCAATGTTTATATAAACTTCACAACGTTGAGATTTGTGAAAAAAAATTTGTGCAAGCTTTGGATGATTACATCATCCTCTTTACCACTGCCAACAAAGCAAACCCCACGGAATTTATATATATCATGCTCGTGCAACATATTCTCCTCGCCATGCAAAACATGGTTGATCAAAAACTCAATGTGGTTCCGAGGTATGAGGAAAGTAAAATTTACTCAAAACGGATCTTTTGTACTAAACAAAAATAAACAACAAAGAAGTTACAAGATTTAGGCAGTTTGAGCCTTTTAATCTAATAATGAAATAATCACATGATGGAAGTACCTGTTAACAAAATTTATCGACAGATTAACTGTTAAAATTCACCAAAAAATCCATGTGACATGGTCAACAAGAGATCCTTTTCAGCCAAGAAAGATAGCATCCAAAAATTCCAGCTTGTCCCGTTTTTATAAATGCACTTCGCATCTTTAAAATATGTTGCATTAAAATGATTGAATTTTCAGCAATCTTATAAAGTTGGAACAGTTCTTGCTAAACTAAGGCACGTTTCCATCTGATTTAAAAATAGACAAGCAAAAATAGCTGAATCTTAGAAGGAATTACGGAAGTATATATATTTCCTTCTTTTAGTTTCCTGAGCAAATTAAGTAAAACTAAATATTGCATATGGAATTCCCTCAAAAAATATTGCATAGAAAGTTAACAATAGTGTTAAGCAAACTACAAGTGTTGAGCATTTCTTTGCCCTTGCCGAGCTCCAAAATTCATAATAGGAATGATTTCACGAATAAAATTAGTCAGCCAACTGACAATTTCTACGGTTATTGATGTCAAACTCTTGCAGAAGGGCCCCAATTAGTTTATATATATCCCTATGCTCACATAAAACAGGCTTATTGTGTCTATCAAATTAACCTTTATGGATGTCTGGGATCATACATCAGAAGGCACAGTTTAATGCTAGAAGAGCGAGGCCTAGTGATATGTGTAAGCGAAGATGCTAGAAGGCTGTACTTGATTTCTGGTGTTGCCAAGAGCCCATCACATGCTTTTGTGACAAAAAATCATGAGACCATGCCATTAAATTAATGATGCCATTACAAGGCCTCGGTGGATTTCTTTGCTCTTACTGCCAACTCATGTTAGTTAGGCTTTCTCACAAGGTGCAATTGCAAATTTCATCAAAATTTGTGCCTGATCTACATTGGATCGTCACTTAGGATTTTGATCCGGACTTTGGCATTGGGCATATGCCAAGATGCATGTAACTTAGCTAAGACTGACTATAATGAAACTTTATTTTGACTAATTGTAAAACATGCTTGTTGCTGCTCGATTCGATTGAGGTCGGAGAAAGGGTGATTGAGTCTCGCGTAGGGATGCTGACACTGGAGTAACCTGCAAAACAAGTCCAAATCGGAGGTTTTCACTCCGACAAAAATCCTTCGATGCTTAAGTCAGATTCAGAGAATGAAGAAGCTGCAATGAGTTCTCTGAGAGGAATTATTTGGCTTATCTTGATTCTCGAGGCTTTGGTTGCTTATATAGAAGGCTGTCGAATAGTTAGTCACATAGCTGTATGAAGATTATAAGATCTCGAGATTGCAGAACTATTCAAAATGCTATAACAGGCAAGCTGTATGAAGATTATAAGATCCCAAGATTGCAGAGCTGTTCAACATGCTATAACAGGCAAGATATTTCAGCCCTCAATCACTCCCGCGAAATTAGGAGAGTTGGTTATGCCTGAGTCTATCCACTCGTCCACTCGGGGTGAACAGCTGTCGTGCACATCATGCAGTGAGTCGATTGTGATAACAGGAACAGTCCATGTACTAAGTTATTGGCCTGTCGAGGCAACGGAATGCGTCGGACAGACCATACGATAGACCAGATGCAAGCTGCTCTGCATTGTATATGGCTCTACTCTTAAGTCAGCGATCCCGACGATAGCTTGAAGACTTAAGATGTCCCATAGTTGGCACGCTGATCCGAGATTCTCATAGTAACCACTATAACATTGCCCCCTGCTCCTGAGTTTGAGAATCAGGCGAAAGGAGTATTCCAAAAGTCGTATCTCGAATCTGGGGATGCGCGCTTTAATGCCTTCACGAATGTCCGGCATTTAAAGTTGCTGACGTTATCTTGACACGATCGTTGCAAATGATCGTAATTGATGGGATTCCACAGCTGACGGTTTTCTCAAAAGTTTAATTTCTTAGGTGGCAGCTTTTGTTTTCATTTTTTATCCTCTTTTAATTCAAGCTCCTGGGCGTTTAGTCAGAGAAAAGTAATCAGAAGGCTTTCCTGCTCCAAACTTTTATCGCGACCCTCAGAGGCAAGATGAGCTCGAAACTCGTAAGAAAGCTTGAATTGGCGTTGGCCCAAACGAAACAGGTCAAGGCCCCGACCGTCGGTCCTTCAGCTCCAGTGGGTGGCTATGCCCAAGCACCGGCCACCGAATCAACTCCTGTGATAATGGAGGATGAAAATCCCCCCCAGTTGGTGAACCGACTGTTGCTCCATCACAGGACATGGTGAAAACCCCATCGGAAAGGGTTTTGGCAAGAGAGGAGATGCCGACGAAGAGGATGCAAATGGCGAGAACAACTAGTAGACCCACAGAAGTTCGGACTGCGGCGACACAGGCAGAGGACGTGGCCAATCATCCTGAGGGGGCTCTAACAATGGTGACAGAAATCGAGGAGTTCTCGGAGCTGGCACCTCCAGCCAAGCGCCCTCCCCCTTCGTTATGCAAGCGGGTCCCTTACAATTGGTGCCTCCTGCCCCTTTCGTGGCAGAAGACCCCCAAGTCGCGGCTAGACTTCTGAAGGACTTTCTTCCTCCATTCGAGGGGCAACTTTTGGACGGACAAGGAGCACAACAGTAGATGTTGGGTGCCCTCAGATCTCTCATCCAGGTGGGAAGTCCTTGGGCATCTTCTTTTAACCCCCTATAATTTGGATATTTTGATGTTTATTTACAAAATTTTGCACAGGTGGGGCATTACCTAGCTAGCTTCATCGATTCCACCCTTGGTGCTTCAGCATTGGAGCTTACAGCTATGAGGGGAGAAATAGACTTGCTGAGATATTGGTTGGAGTAGTTGGAGAGTAAAATAGTGAGCTAGTGAAGGAGCTCAGTTCTTCTGAAGAGGCCCTCCAAGAAGCCTAGGAGATGATCAACCATCAGGATGATGAGTTGAGAAGGGCTGAAAGGAGGATTGAGGACCTCGAGAGACAAAGGTCTAGGGCCAAAAGAGATTGGCGCTGCACCCGTGATGACCTGGAATGCTTGAGGAGGATATTTGGAGGGAAGAGAAGCCGGAATTATACTCCTTTCAAGGCCTATGATTCCCCTAGAAGTCCCAACAGGAGTTCACCTAAGAGGGTTAGGACTTCAAGCGGAGCAAGCCGCAGAGAGGGGATGCCTTGGAGGAGTGAGGATTCTGCCTCCAAGGAAATTCAAGTGGCTTCAGAGCCGATCGCATCTCAAGCTAATCTTCAGGAGGCTTTATCAACAGTGAAGCACTTGAAGGAGAGGCTGAAGGAGGAGGAAAGAATAACCGCCACCTCTGACGTGAGGTCACAGATCAGGAGCACCTAACTAAGAATGTCAAGAGAGGAGAAAGGCATCTGACAAAAAAAGGGGTGGAATTATAAACTAGGCCTGCAAGATGGTATTTTTGTGGGCTTTGAGAGATGTAAAGTAATGGCCCGAACATATCTCCCTGTGGATGTTATCGAGCTCCTTCAGGCCAATTGTATAGATGAGAGGTTGTTAGTCGTAGCGACAGATAGCATGGAGAAATTTGTAAGGACGGCATGCAACTCCACTGAACCAAACAAGGTCCACCCTGTCGTCCAGACTGAAGAAGCTACCAGCACCGAGAAAAACTATTCCGAAGCAAACTATCCTAATGGTGCTTCAATATAATGGTTTTTATTTTTTTTTAATTCCAAGTGGTGTAATTAAATTCTACGTAAAAATGAATGAAATTCACTCTTCACTGTTAAAGTTTACTGTGTGCTTGACTTGATGTGAGCAATGTTGATTGAATCGCAAGCTAAGCTGAATACGATCCAAGCCACAATCTGAGTTATGACCTAAGGTAAATGGCATACCATAAGTTTCATCACCCGTTATGAGGGTTTTGAAAGATTGAAATTTTAGTCACTCATACGTAGCAAGTACCACTGCACTTCTCCCATATCTCTCTGATAGTGGTGTAGAGCATGATTTGCCTGTCGCTAGTATTAACTACCAAATCGGTGGTAGGAACTACAGTTGCCATGTGTCAGGTGCCCGTTCAAATTTTATCAATCCATACCTCAAGTAATTAATGCTCTGAAAAGAATATCATTTGGAGATCACCTTGATCTTGGGTCTATTTAAGGTCCAGGCAGCATAGACTTTTAGGGTTTTTGACTATCCATTTTTGTTGCTGCAATTTCTTCTTCTCCCTCTTTGCTTCTGAGAATTTCTTTCGTGAGGGAATGTCTTCTAGAGATCCTAATTTGCACCGCGGGGGTTCTGATCAGAGCTAGCCAAGAGGGATATTATACTGCTGCACGAGCAGTTTCAGATTCTTCCATCATTCTAGTTAGAGATTTTGAGGTCGAACGGTCGGGTCAGCCAACCACCTCCAGGTCGGATGAGTCTTTATGAAGAGTGCTTCTGGGCTAGGTTGCAGCTTTCTCTTCATCCCTTCTTCATAGCTCTCTTCTAATACTTCAAAATATCGTCGTGCTCGATGGTCCCGAACTCATGGTAGTATATCTGTGGCTTCACTATAGTATGCGTGTTGACAGAGATTGATCCCAGCATCGCACTCTTCCGTTCCCTCTTTAGTCTCAAAAGGCATTTGGAGTTCCACGGTTGGTGGTACTTGATGCCATGGAGGAAGAAAGACGTCCGTCCACTATCTTTTTCGGAGATCCCCACCATCATTCATGGTTGAAAATCATAATTCTTCTTTATTTCTTAGACGTTCGGTGAGGATTGGAGGTTCGTCGCTTAGGATGAATCTCAAGAGGCCACACTAAAAGAGTCTTCAATAAACGAACGTCTGAGGCAAGAGTTGGCAACCGTGTGCGGCTTCAAAATCCCAGAGCTGAAAGAGCAGCTATCGGCCTAGACACTGTTCAATGTTGGCATCAATCAGGTTGCCCCTCGAGGTGCGTGTCATCTACATTCAAAATCTTATATTCTTTGATTTCCATCGTGCTCTTGCCGACAACTTATTTGCCTTGGTTACAGAGGTGGTCGTGGAGAAGGATGCGGGCTCATCGGAGAAATTAGATAAGAAGGCCCATCAAAAAAGAGTAGTTGAGCTTGCAGGCGATCGGAGCACCGGCATCAAGATCGAAAGTCTTCTAGCACAGCAAGTTTCTGGATTAGGAGATCCTGAACCTCTCTGCACCAGCGACCTCAGAATGGTAAGGTTGGCTCGACTTTCCGACCTCCGATAGAGATCGAAGGAGCCAAACAAGTTGGACCCCTGAAGACATAGTTTCGAGCTTACCGACCTCGGAGGAACAATCCTAAGCTTGTCGGCTCCTCCTGCCATTGCATTCTCCCTAAGAGATGAGCCAGCTGAGGAGGCTGGGACTTCTAGAGCCATGCTCGAGGTCTCTAAAACTGCACTGATTGATTTGAGGCTCGAGGCCTCGGCCTTGAGGGACTACAAGCTTGCGTACAAGCTTTTCACTGGGATGCTCCTTCCGACTGATGCAAACGAACTTCTGGATGTACTGTAGAATTAGGTGAGGAAAGCAGCCATGGAGTGCATCATCCGGATAAGTTAGGTCTTCTACAATTTTATTCATTTTGCATATATGCTTATGGTGCTTACTAATAAGAACTATATCTTACCAACTTTTTCATTATTTAAATGGATACATTGAGAGCTGTCGCAACCTCTCGACTAAAGCAAAAGGATACCAGCTCGAGGCTGAGATGCTCAAGGATGCCAAGGACAAGGTAGTAAGGGAGGCTAGAGAGGCATTCTTGAGAGCCGATACCACTGAGAGAGGAGCCAAAGATGCTGAGGCAGCATTGAGAGGGACCATTGAGGAGAACTCTCGGTTGTTAGGGAGAATAAAGGCATTTGAGACTCAGCTCGAGAGGAGTACAACCATAGTCTAAGAGAACTCTCGACTGTAAAGACTAATAAAGAAGTTTGAAGCTCAGCTGGGGGCAGCCGAAAAGAAGACAGCGGAAGCTGTCTTTAAGGCCATTGCAGACTTCCGAATGTCAGTGAAGTATCAAGATGAGAAGGTTGAATTTGCTACTGATGCTTACGGCCTTGGGAGACAGTCAGCATGGGATAGGGTCACCGTTAAATATCCAAAACTAAATCTGAACTTTTTAGATGAAGTCTGGGATCCTACTGCAGCTGACGAACCAGCGACAAGTGCCTCAGCTCCGAATGTTGCTTCTTAAACTTTTTGTTTTCTTCTTCTATCTATACTTGGACCTTCAAGGTCGTTGTAAAAAATTTCATTGTAAATGTTTTGCAGAGGATGAACAAATTCATTTTTCTTCTTACTTCTTGCTTTTTACTTCTGATTATGCACTATTATGCAGTACACGAACTAATTTAGGACACCAGATTTTGCAGCGAACTAAGTTTCGATCGTAGGAAGTAGGAATGTTCCGAACAGAGGGACTTCAACAGCAATGTCGAGCTATGGCCGGCCAAAGGTGATTGCTCTCATTTGTCGATCAGAGGCAACAACTAGCATACACTAATCCAAGGCAATAGCTAGCACATGCCGATCTCAAGCAATGATTAACTTACGTCGATCCATGACAATCATCCGAGCGGCATTTTTATTCTGCCCTTTTCAATGCTAGCGATCATGAGAATGATGGCTGTTGGCTCTTCCACTAGGATGACATCTAGGGAAAGACGTGGGGCCTATAGGTATATGCCACATAGCTGTGTTCTAACTCTCGAAACATCGTCGGAATTTATTTTTGACAGTGAAAACATACGCCATATATTAACTGGTGGACAGTTGTATCTCCTCAAGCCACCGATTGGTGGTTGGTGTAGGCTCTGGTGCTTAAAAATAGAGGCAAATGGGTGGAGAAATCTAATTTTTTATCTTTCTCCTTCACAAAAACTCCTCTCCTCTATCGTGATGGCATCACCCTCGCATCCCCCTTTGCATCCTCCTTTGCCGGCAATGAAGGCCAGAGTGAAGGAGAGGTGGCCCTTTATAAGAGAGGTCTGGAGAAGAGCGAGAGCTAGAGATGCTGGTCCATCTTGCTCTCGTCGGGTGCCTTCCGCCTCACGGTCTCTGCCAAGGCTCATAGATCATCACACCCCCCAATTCGAGCAGATTCCTCCTGACGTCTGGGCCTGTTGCATTCAGGAGTATCGAGACTCTATAGAGTTTAAGAGGGAGGCCATCGACATTGCCGTCGGTAGATTTATCGACAGTTTCGAGGACTGTAAGATCCGTTTGCTATAGATGATGCCGTATTTGGAGCTCCAATCCTTCCAGCTCGAAAATAGCGATGAGGAGGCTTCCTCATCGGATGAGGACTGAGCTTTCTCATCCTTGAGCTGGGGACAAAGGAGAGCATCCACTATCCGATCGTTGCCATTGTCCACGATGATGAGAGCTTCGAACCAGATTTGCTGACCGACAGGGATCTGCTTTTGGACTGGCATGACCTTCATGGCCTCCTCCTTTCTTCTATTTTGCTGCAGTTTCTCCACTTTTTTTCTCTCTTTTTTTGTAAGGTGGCGCTGAGGATGCCATCTTTCTTTTGTAAATATCAGAATGAATAAAAAATTATCTTTTGTAAGCTTGCATATTTTAACCTAACATGTAGAGGTTGACCTCAACCTAAGGCACTTAGAATTATTTCGATCAGGATCAATTCAGACCTTAGGAATTTAAACGAACTTACTTTGATTTGAGATAAAATTATCCCGAATGAACTTTGTTGAAGGTGGTTCTGACCAAAGGGCCACTGGTTCTACTCGGTAAGAGACATCTTGGCCCTACTTTGCAAATAGCAACTTAGCTCTATCCCACAGGTAGTAGCTAGGCTCTGTCCTACGGGTGGCAGCTTCGCTCCATCCTGCGGGAAAGAGGTAGTATGTGCTCGACTCATCTTGTGAGTGGAGCAGCATGTGCACTTCTTATTTTTATGCGAGAGACAATATGTGCCCGTAGGTAGCACTTCACGGGAGAGGTAGTGTGTGCTCATAGGCAGCATATGCATTTCTCATTTTTATGCGAGAGACAGCGTGTACACTTCTCATTTTCACATGAGAGGTAGCGTGTGCCCGTAGGCAGTGTGTAGCACTTTTCATTTTTATGTGAGAGGTAGCATGTGCCCGTAGGTAGCGTATGTACTTCTCGTCTTCACGTGAGAGACAACATGTGCCCATAGATAGCATGTGCACTTCTTGTCTTCATACGAGAGGCAGCGTATACACATCTCACGATCGCAGACTGAGAGTCTTATAAGTTAGCCCATCGGAGGTTCTTGGGGTCGCCCTCTGCTTCTCTCATGATTTGGACTCTGATAAGGTCTTGTAAGTTAGCCCGACCTCCAAGTCATCGAGAATTGATCGTCGATCACCAAGGGTCCTTATAGTTGGCCCTTATTTGTTAGACATAGTTTTGATCAGAGAAATTCTTTGCAGCAAAAGAAGTTTAGGCCATTCACGATGCTTAAGAAAGCAGAGATTAGTGAATCTGAGTATTTATATTGATATATAATACATAATATTACAATATCACTAATGGTATATGCATAGATTGGTCGAGTTCTATGGTCTAGGGAGTGGAGTCCTATCGAGTTGCTTAAGCCGATAGGTCCTCGGATGTACTATCTTGTCCACCTAATAAGGACCTTCTCAATTGGGTGATAGTTTTTCTGTTCAATAAGCTGTGAAACTTTGACTCGTCATAATACCAGGTCACTAACTCGAAATTTTTTGATTTTGATTCGGACGTTGTAATATTTGGCCACCCTCTGACGATAGGCAGCCATTCTGACAGCAGCACGCTCCCTACTTCTTTAATCAAGTCAAGGTTGGTTCGGAGCCATACAAAGTTGGTATCTTCATTATATTCCTCGACTCTGAGGGAGGGCAACCCAAATTTCATAGGAATAACTGCTTCAATCCTGAATATGAGGTTGAAAGGAGTCTCATCCGTTGGAAGCCTCTGAGTGATTCGATAGGCCCACAGCACATGATGAAGCTCGTCTATCCAAGACCTCCCAGTTTGATCTATTCTGGCCTTCAAGCCTTGCAGAAGAGTTCTATTGGTCACCTCCACCTCTTCATTCACCTGTGGGTGGCCAATTAAGGTAAAGCGGTGCTCTATTCCATATTTTCTGCAGAATTTATGAAGTCGGGCACTACTAAACTACCTGTCATTATCTGTGATCAGTACTCGGAGAAGATCATAACGGTAGATGATTGATTTCAAATAAAATTCTTTACTCTCACCTTGGATATATGAGCCAAGGGCTCGGCTTCGATCCACTTTATGAAATAGTCGATAGCCACCAATAGGAACTTGCACTAATCGGATGCGAGGGGAAAAGGATCAAGGATATCCATCCTTGATTGAGCGAATAGCCATGGGGCATAGATGGGAGTTAGGAGTGCTGTCGGTTGATACTGAATATTGGAGATCCTCTGACATCGATCGTATTTTCTGACGAAGGCACCTGCGTCCTGCTGCATAGTAAGCTAGTAGTAGCCTTGCCGATGGATTTTGTAAGAGAGGCCTATCCCCTAATTAGATTCTGCAAATTCTTCATGGACCTTCTGTAGTGCATAATCTATTTCAGATGGGTGCAGATATTCAGGAGAGACAGGAAGAATGACCGCTTGTATAGCTTGTTATTGTACAAGACATAGTGGATGGCCTGTTTCTTATCTTTTAGGTCTCCTTGTGGTCAGTGGATAACTCGCCTGACCTAAGATACTTGAGTAGGAGATCTATCCAATAGGATTCTTCATCAATTACTGGACAACGAGAGGCTCCTCAAAGGTTGAGGCTTTGAGCATCTCAAAGTAGGTCCCATTCTCCAAATTAGTGGGCAACAAGGCTGCTAGCTTTGATAGTGCATCTGCCTTGGTGTTGTCTGCTCTGGAGACCTGTTGAATATCAAAGCTTAAGAAGGACAAGGTTAAGTCCTTTATCTTTTGGAGATATTTCTTGATATTTTTCTCTCGAATCTCATACTCATCTGTAATTTGCCCAACCGCCAGCTGGGAGTCGCTGAAAACTTTCAAATATTGGACCCCTACTTCTCCTGACACTTTGAGACCGACGATCAGAGCTTCATATTCTGCTTCATTATTGATAATCGAAAACTCAAAAGTGCAATGCATATCCTGTGATATCTCCTTTAGGACCGATCAAAATGAGCCCAGCCCTTGCTCCTGTTGTATTTGATGAATCGTCATCATGCAGCATCCACAGCTCGTTTGGGGTGGACCCTATATCTATCTCTTCCACTATCGAGCTTTCTCCAGTTTTGGATCTTTCGCCTCCTCTTGAGACCTCCATAGCCTTTGAGCTTCCCCATTCAGGATGGTATACTCACGAATAATATCCGTCAGCACCTGGACCTTGATAGCAGGCCTTGGATGGTATTGCACGTCCAGCTCGACAAGTTTCAGTGTTCACTTTGTAATCCATCTTGAGATATCTGGGTAGTGAAGAATGGCCTTAATCGGTTGATCCATGAGTAGCACCATTTTGTGAGCCTGAAATAAGGTTGCAGTTTCTTGCTGTGACAATCAGTGCAAAAATCAATTTTTCGAACTTAGAGTATCTGGTCTCTGCATCATGAAGGACTTTGCTGGTATAGTATATGGGCTTCTAAACCCGTTCTTCTTCCCAAACAAGCACTGAGTTGATTGCTACTGGAGAAACAGTGATATACAACAGTAATTCTTCATCAGGCTGAGGTTTCAAGAGCAATGGTGGAGAGCTGAGATATTGTTTCAACTCTTCAAATATCTTTTGGCATTCGACAGTCTACAAAAAAATTTTCAGCTATCTGAGGGTTTGAAAGAAGGAAGGCACCTCTCGATCGATCTAGAACAAAGTGGTTGAGCGAGGCAACCTTACTGATACGACACTACACTTCTCCAATGGTTCTTGACAGCATCATTTCAAGAACCACTTTGATCTTCTCAAGATTTGCTTCAATACCTCTTCATGAGATCATAAATCTAAAAAATTTATCTGGTAGTAACTCCGAAGGCACATTTCGCTGGATTCAGCTTCATCTTGAACTAATGGAGAGTGTCAAAGGTCTTTTGGAGGTTGGCAACATGGTCTGGGGCAACTCGGCTCTTGACAAGCATGTCATCTACGTACGCCTCCATATTGCGGCCAAACAGATTTTTGATAATTTTATCTACCAACCGCTGATAGGTAGCCTCTGCATTCTTTAAGCCAAAGGACATCACCCTATAACAGAAAAGCCCACAGTCAGTTACAAAGGTTATTTTCTCCTCATCTTCAGATGCCATCCGAATTTGATTATAACTGACGAAAGCATCTATGAAGTTTGAGGAGCTCATGTCTAGAAGTGGCGTCCACCAGCTAGTTGATCCGGGATAATGGGTAGCTATCTTTGGGACAAACTTTATTCAAATCGATGAAGTCAATGCACATGCGCCACTTTTCGTTTGCTTTCTTGACCAGCATGATATTTATCAGCCAATCCGGGTACATGACCTCCCTGATGAAGTCGACTTTGAGAAGCTTGTCCACCTCCTTAGCTATAGCTCTCTGGTAATCCAGGATGAAACTTGGCTTCTTTTGCTTCACCGAGCGATGAGTTGGATCCACCTTGAGGTGATGGGATATCATCATTGGATCGATGTCGGGCATGTCTGCGGTTGATCAGACAAATAGATCCGCATTCTCCTGCAAAAGAGCAATCAGTCAACTCTTGATTACCTCATCCAGGCGTGAGCCAATCCTCACCATTCGATCGGGATCCTCTCTCCTCAGAGGGACATCCAGGAGGTCTTCAATGGGCTGGACATGCTCCTTGATCAAATCATCATGAGCTTCCAATCCTATCGGAAGCTCAATCTGGACCTCCACTTGGGTTGGCTGGCCCTCTGCTCGAAGCTTGGCAGCAAAGCATTGACAGGCCATGACTTGATTGCCTCAGATCTGCCCCACTCCTTCTTTGATGGAAACTTTACCATCAGATGATAGCTCGACACCACAATATTTAAGGTCCATAAGCTCGGATGGTCAAGGATTGCATTGTAGGCCGAGGAAAGTTTGACCACCAAAAAGTTGACTTGAATTGTTGTTCACTGTGATGGAGTGCCTATGGTAAGAGGGAGCCTAATCATCCCTTCTGGAATCACCGAACTTTTAGAGAAACTCTGAATCGGGGTGTAGAATCTAGTTAGCTGGTTTGGTGAACCCATTTGGATAAAGACAAAAAAATATAAAATATCGACCAAGCTTTCATTATCAATAAAGACATGGTATACATTAAAAATGATACTATTACTTTTACAACCACTGCATCATTGTGCGGGGCAAGTACACCTTCAGCATCCTCATTCGATGAAGATAATGGCATCCTCACTCTCATCTTTAAACCTTGGCCTCTTCACCTTTGGAGGCTCCACCGACCCAGTTGACCCCTCAGTTATCATATGATTTTCTTCTCGAATGGGTCGGTCTTCCACTATCACCTGTCTCCCTGCTTCCTATCTCCCTTGTTGCACTAGTACCGACTGTGACTGAGGCAGAGAGAATGGTTGCTGAGGTAAAGGAGGTGACTGCTGAGCTCTTAGAGGTTGACATTGAGGTTCCACCTCCGGATGAAAAGATTTAGTCTCCCCTGCCTGACGAGCCTCTCTATCTCATCTCGGAGCTGCAGGCAATCTTTCATATCATGATTGTGGTCACGATGATAAATGCAATTCTTATTTGGATTACGGTGGCGCTCTGGCTTCATCCGCATCTGTGGAAGCTAGGGCAGCTCGGCTCAGAGCTCCATCAATACCTCCCCCTGAAAACAGTTAAGGGCATATAATTATTATAATGCTTGGGGGTAAGGGTCACCGATTCCTTCTCTGAGGACTTCAAGATCGGTGATTTCAGCCCCGTTCCTTCACCTCTAGAATGGGGATCGGAAGCACTGGCAGTTTCTCCTCTCCCACCTTGGAGAGTGGTCCTTATTCTGTCTTGCCGCAACAGAACTGGTAGGGATCTCTTCTACAAAGGCCTCTTCCGTGCAAGCATATTTCTCCGCATGGGCAAGCATGTTTGAAAATTCTGGGGGTAAATCTTGGTCCATGACTTCTTCAAGTCGTTTCTCAGTAGGTTGCCCATCATCGCGGCCATCGCGATTGACTAATCCAGATCATGAACCTCCAAAATCGTCATGTTGAAACTGTTGACATAAGTACATATCAACTTGCCCTCTTTTTGCTTGATAGTGTGGAGGTGTCAGACCACTTCTGCTGCCACCGGCTGCTGACAAAGTGGCCAACTAAAGACCGACACAGATCTTCGAAGAAGGGGATGGAAGTCGACTTCAAACTTGAGTACCACTGTCGAGCCACCCCTTTGAGGGTCGGAGAAAACACTCGACAGAGGATCGCATCAGATGCTCCCTGGAGGAGCATTGCTATCTTGAAGATTTTCGACAAGGTCGGCGGTCCCGTCGTAGACCTCTAACTGAGGCAGCTTGAAGTACCAAGAAAGTGACTCCTGTACTTCCTTGGGATGAAGGATGGCTCACTATTAAACCCCTCATAGGATTGCACCAAGGAGTGGTTATTGTTGAGTGCATTCTCAATCCTCTTTTCCATCTATTTGTCGAGCACCTAGAACCACCTTTCGATATCAAGATCTCGGACGGTGCAGGCCTCAAAATACTGTGGAGAATGGCGACCGAGAGTTGAATCATGCCTCGATCATGGACTAGGAGATCTTCGTCTAGCCGGCTACTGGGCCCTGGAACGGCACAGATGAGTGTGTCTCCTCTTCGAGATCTGAGGAGGCATACACGGCTCTGGCCGTGGTGGCGGTTGAGGAGTCGAGTGTGGAACTGGATTCGGTGGGGGCACCACCACGAGAGGCGCTGATGGTGCCGCCGAGAAGGCCATTGGTTGCACCGCTGAAGGAGGTTCAGAGATAGCCTGAGCAGGCTGCGACGTCGTTGGAGGAGGCACCAGAACAGTCTGGACCGCCTGAACGACAGCTGTTAAGTTTGAACCTGTTGGAAGAGCAGGCTGAATTGATCCGCCATGACCAGCGCTGGCTGGGCTGGTGGGGGAGTCTCAATCGTCGGTTGCTATGTCCGGCTATTGGCTTGGCTCTTTATCTGACAAAAGGCGATGACGTTAGAGAGCCGAGATGATGCTCATTTTGGAGGCATAATGAAGATTAGGCCCTTCCTCTATTTGTTGCTACTCGATTTAGTTGAGGTCGAAGAGAGGATGAATGAGCCTCGCATAGGGATGCTGACGTTGGAGTAACCTACAAAACAATTCCAAACTGAAGATTTTCGCTCCGACAAGACCCCTCCGATACTCAAGTCAGATTCAAAGAATAAAGAAATAGCAACGAAGTGTCTGAGAGAGATTACTTCGTTTATCTTGATCCTCAGAGCTTTGGTTGCTTATATAGAAGGCTGTCGAATAGCTGGTCACACAGCTGTATAAAGATTATGAGATTTCAAAATTGCAGAGCTATTCAATATGCTATAACGGGCGGGATATTTCAGCCCTCAATCACTCTTGCGAAATTAAGGGAGTTGATTATGCCTAAGTCTATCCACTCGGGGTGGACAGTTATCGCACACACCATGAAGTGAGTCGACTGTGATAACAAGAATAGTTCACATGCTAAGGCATCGGCCTGCCGAGGTAACGGAATGCGCCGAACAGACCATACGATAAACCAGACGCAAGCTGCTCGATACTGTATATGGCTTTGCTGTTAAGTCAGCGATCCCGATGATAGCTTGAAGATCTGAGATGCTTTATGATTGGCACATTGATCGTAACAATGCTTAAAAAAGTTACTTATAAAATTATGTTTTATAAATAACGTTATTCTAGATTGCACTCTGAACGAGGTTTTTGTTCAGAAAGGAGAGGAGAAATAAGTTGCATTTTATAAATAAAAAAGAGAGCTCATTTTCAGTTCCCATGCTTTGCAGGAGAGTGAACCGTCAAAGGATATGAAAGTGCTGATTAACAGATAGAATAAACGATTTCATGCACTGGAAGAGCCGCTGGTTCCCCCAGCTGAGGGTTGGAAAGATGAAATTATTGAGGTAGGATTGGGAGAGACTGCAGGAAGGAGAGGAGGGAGACTCCAGCTTTGCTACTGTGGGCTTATTGGGCCTCCGGTAGATCTCATTGGTCACTGTTGCATCGAAGTCTGTCTTGGCTCTGTGAAGGATGAAGAAGAGAAAGGGAAGAAAGAAAGAAGGGAGAGAAAGAGAAGGGACAGATTTTGATTAATTATAAAAAAAATCCGATTCTAATCACCTGTACTATCAATTATCTGGTCATGCATTTAAAATCTTCTGTTGTTGAACATATAGTCAAGATTTTGTATCTCTAGGGAACTTAAAACACCGCAGCAAAATCTAAATCAGAATTAACAACTAGAATAACATAACAAATCTATATATCATACCCTACCAAACTTCGCTTCTATCAAATAACACACATTACAAAGAATTATTGGTAGCATTAGTTTAAAAACCCATCGAGTGGACTTAAAACTCGACTGAGTCACTCAACTTGGCCAATTTTTAAGTCAATAGAAAATTTTGCCAATATAGATTTAAGATCACTCTTAACTTGGTTGACTTATTGAGTTACTCAAGATTCGATCTGAGTTGTTTATTTGAGTCTTAAAACACTAACTATAATTCAGTTCAATACTTTTTTTTCTTAAGATTTTCATCAAAAGCATGTCATTGGAGTACGCTTTTAGTATACTTAGTGTAAAACTAAAATCCATTTCAACACATTTTTTTAAGATTTTCATTCAAAGCAATTTATTGGAGAATATTTTTAGTCTGCTTAGCATACAAATTTAAGAATACAAATGGCATATGAAGATATTAAGATTTCTATTCCTCACTAATCCCAAATTCTATTATTACCAACATTCTTATCCATCCCCACAATTCTAATATATCTAAGTTTCATCATATGTCATGTACCGAAAAGATTTTTTAGGATGCGTTTAGTTAGTCATTAAAAAATATTTTTTTGCTTTTTAATTTTTAAAAATAAAAATCAAAAATAATATTTGATAATATCATGAAAAGCAAAAGAAAAATTAAAATAATTAAATAATTATTTTAGATGTAAAATAAAAATTTTTTGCTTTTCTATTTTTTTTTGCTTCTCCACAACTAGAACGCTAAACCAAAAGTTAAAGAGCCCGAACCCTTCTCTCTCGTCGAGCTCTTCACTATCCTACCTCTTTCTCTCTCTTTTTTTGAATCTTTCTCTTTCGAGTTCTTCATCTACCGTCTCCAAACGTTACTTTTTACTTTATAGCAACGTTTAACAACCCTTTACAGCACTCGATACTAATACGCAAATAATAGTTGATAATATATGAAATAGTTATTGATATCTTGATTTTATTTTTTTATTAAATTATTAATCCATATGTGTATAATCAAGCCATGATGTTTAGTATTTGCTGCATAGTTCTTGAACCAATTTGATTCAGCCAATTTCGGAGTCCGAGTTCAAGCTTTTAGATTCAAAACTGTGTTTGATGTTATTTTTTTCTATCCTACTCATTCCCCTCCGTGAGGACCACAACGAGTCTCTAGAAGCAACGTGCGGAACGAAGGAGATGATCCACTAACATCGCGGACTAAGTGGAATCCAGCCAAATTTCTCGAAAGCTACAGAGGCTACGTCCACAAAGCGCCAGTTATGAGCTGATGCACGGCTCATGGCGCCATGTGTCCACGCGACGCAGCGGAGAAAAGCCTTCTAGAAGACAAGTTGCTAGGGAGAGCTATAGAGGCCTCCTGGATAACGATGCATCTTGAAACTTAAAGCACTGCAGCGAAATTGTAATACCCAAAAGTTTAAATAAATTATTTAAATTAAAAAATGAATCAGCACAAATATTACCGGCAAAAACAATGCACGTACTGAAAATTAGCATGAAAAGAAGATTGCACATGTGAACTTCTGATGGAGTTCTTCTCGGAGTAAGAAACCTAAAATCCAAAAAAACTGAGGTGGAAGTAGAATTCTAAATCCTCCCCGTTGAAATCTATTTAAAGATCCTAATTCTTCATTTTCTCATCAAAAATCATCAAATTCGCTACCTTTTTTCCTCTTCTTTTCTTCTGGGATTACCGGCCATTTAACCTCGATGTGGCTGACGAAAATTGGACCAATTCCCAGTGAAATTCAGGTAAAATTCTCTAACCATCTTCCATTCAATCTTCTATAGGTTTTAAGCTAAGATTTTTGCTAATTTTTCTGCCAAAAATTTTTGAAGAACACCAATTACTGTATACTCTATGTTTCATGCCTTATTTCTGATTTTTCGATGCCTTTTGATCACCGCTGGTCATCGGACTCCATTGTGGTCACCGTCAGAGCTTGCTCTTCTAGTGATAGGCTTTGCCAGCAGGGAGGAGGCCGTCCTTGCTCAGGAACAAAGGGAGCAAGAGCTCCTTTGTTCCATGAAAGAAGATAACAGAGGACGCATGGGTCCTCAATTTTCATGGAAAATAAAAGAGAAGAAGAAGAAAAAAAAAAAATAAATAAAAAAATTCTCTCTCTTCTCTTTCTCTCTCTAAAATATCAATTTTTTATTTCTCTCTCTAAAATTTTCTCTCTCTAAACTGATTCTCTCTTGATGGATTTTTCTCTCTCGAAATTATCTTTCTAAGATTAGCCTAGTAAGGATCTTCTTTGATGATTTGATTGAGCTTAGTGAAGGATCCAATCTTTAAGTCGAATTTGATATAAATTTATTTAGATCTAATTTTGAATTAGAATTAATATAAAATATAATTTGAATTATAGGTTCTGAAGAATATCTTCAAGGTTAATCAATTCGTTCGTTCAGTGCTCTGCGAGAGGTAAGTAATAAACTGTCTCCTCGAGATATTTCATAATTATTTAAAATAATATTGATCTTTGAATTATGCATAATTCATGAAATTATATTTTGAACAATAAGTGATTTGAAATATTGGTATTTTATTGAAATACTATGGTTTATTGATTATGCATATGTTTAATAAAATTATAAAATCTATATATTATTTTACAAAAGTATTTGATATGGATCAAATTTGTGCTTTCAATCTAATTATATTTTCAGTGGATCCCACCAATGGGGATTAGATATTGATAATCAGTGGGCTCCGTCAATAGAGATTATACGTTGGTATTCAATGGATCCTGTCAGTGGAGGTTGTATGCTGGTATTCAGTGGATCTTACCAATGGAGATTATATATTGGGCATAGTTAAAGGCTGTTGAGTTTTATGTTTCTTTGATTCGAATCGAATTTATGATTACGCATGCATATGAGAATTGAAATGATTTGACTTATTTAAGTAAACATGGAATATGTTCCTATGTATATTCATGGCATTATTTTTGAACATCATATCTATAATAATATCTAAAATATGTAGTTGAGATATTCATTACTTTTAGGCTATCAAGCTCATTACCTCTTTCTTTTATTTTTTAGATCCAGATACTTAATTATGAGTGCGGGCATTAGTTTTTGGGAGAGAGTTTTTAAACACGAGATTTGGCATTATCGGCTTCGTTGAACTTAGATTTATTTTGTGTTATTTTTAATGAAACTTTATTTGATGTAAGATATTTAATTTAGTTATCTGAATTAAAGTTGAATAATAATTATTTAAATTTTATTCTACTGTAATGCATTGATATCGTGATGAGATGTCTTGCATACTTATAGAGAGAGTTTCCTATGAGTGTGTGGTGGTTGCCATGACCTCTGATCTATGATCTCGGATTAGGAGTAGCAAAAATTTAAAGTAAAATTAACAACTAGAATAGTGTAACAAATCTGTATATCATACCCATCAACTTCACTTTTATCGAATAACGTGAATTGCAAAGGATTGTTGGCATCATATAAAACCCTCTGGACTTGATTGGAAACTCGACTAAGTCACCCAACTTGCCCAATTTTCTAGTCGACTTAATAGATGATTTTACTTATGTAGGTTCAAATCAATCTTAGCTTTGCTGGCTTATCGAGTTACTCGAAACTCAATCTGAGTTGTTTTATTTAATTGAGTTTTAAACTCTAACTATACAACAATTCAATACCTAACTATATTGGTGGTTGTTTCCATCTTCTCATGTGGACATAAGCCAATATATGATTATTATATTTATTTTTCTATATATGATTATTTGTTGTTCGGATTTTAAACTAATTAACAGGTAATTTTGCATCAATCTATTATGAGAAGTACCATGTCAGTATGATCATCTCACTAGCAAATATGTAGCTACATGTGCCTTTTGCTTTGTCTCTACGTTAGGATTGTGTTTTGTTTAATTCTTTATTTCTTTGTTTATTTACTCTTACTGTCTTAGCTGTTGTTTGAGTTACCGCACACTTTTTATGCCCTATTTTTTTATATATTTAGCATACAAATATAAGAAAGGCAAATGAAGGTGTAAGGACTCCTATTCCTCACTTATTCCAAAACTCCATTGTTACCAATATTCTCATCCACCCCGCAATTCCAATATATCTAATTTTCATCATGTGTATGTGTTACGCCCC
>KE504634.1:49336-72183 GCA_000441515.1 Elaeis oleifera | reverse complement strand
ATTTTATAATTTTATATTGCTTTACAAGCATCAAAATTACATACATGTAAAAAAATCATGTAAGATCCTCCTCATCCTTCTACTTTTGTACATCCTCTCTAGCAGCTGGTGAATGAGAGTTGGATGTCTCAGCATCGTATAATCAAAAAAATAAATATTATTAATAAGTTTCGATATGAAAGTGTATATATCAATACGGAGATGTATATTTCGATATACTACTCTGATTCTCGAATAAATTATTTCTATACATTTCATTTGATGATATAGAGCTATAAACACCCTTGGTCCATCATTTGGATGGTTAGATTGAATTTTTATCTCCTATATCTTCTTTTCGGATTAAAACCTAAATATGTAAAATTTTAAATATAAAATTTAAATAAATAAAAAAATTATTAATAGACTTATCTACTTTGATGGTTGTAACAACGAGCCCAGTTGATCATGCAGATGCGGGTCTTAAAGAATCTTAACGATCATATCACGGATGGCATCTCGAAAGCTCTGAGATCGTTGGATTCAAAGCCTCTGCATGACCTCCTGCACATGTGCGTAGCCTATATCTGGGTCATCGAGTCCTGAAAGGAGTATTGAGCTCCTAGAGGATCGAAGCTATGATTGAATCCTATGATCCAGCTCCTACTCACCCCTCCGATAACTCTGAACCATCCATCGAGGTCAAGGAGAGACTGAGAGGATAGATCCTCATCATACTGCGATACGAGATACTCCGCATAATCTGTCTATATAATTTAAAATTTATTAGTCTAAATATATCAGTATATATAAAACTTAATAAATAATATTTTAAGTTGTTACCACGATCTGTCGAGATCGAAAATCTAAGTAATCACCAGTCCTCCTAGACTGGTGTGTGGCCTCTCATATCTGCAGCTATCCTGGTGCACGATCCAGCTATCGTATCTACAATACATAAATAATAAATAAATTAATTAATATATATATATATATAATCAATTTAATATGAAATTAATTTAAGTGTAGAATTTTATCAATCTATTGACCACAACATATGTGCCAATGGAGCTGTCAGTGTGCTTGATCGAATGCTGCAGGACAGGCCGATTCTATCATGCCCTCTGCTGTCTGCCAGAGTTCTCTTCAGTACTCCATTGATCACAGAGAGCCTCCCATATGTCTACTTATATCTAGTGATCTGTGTAAGACTTTCAGTCTGATAGTGACTCAAAACTGGAGTGCTCTATGGCAGACTGCCGAAGGCTATGCAACCCATCCTGGAACCTCTGCATAGCCACCTCCTCGAAGGTCCGACAGCTAGCCTCCTCATCCTAAGGAGTTTCGAATCGAAAGTAGAAGCAACTGTGTATTAATAAATAAATATAAATTTATAATAATTTAAAATTAAATATCTTTGACTTACTAGAAATATCTCTCAAGCTGCATCATGAGCCCTCGATGGCCAACTGGAGAACTCGTTCATTGACCCCAGCATCAATCGTCGAATGATACCGATAACCACATGAGGCATCCCAAGTTCTGTAAATGTGCTGTAAAATTTATTTTGAATAATATATATTAAACTCTAAAATAGTTAAATTTAAACATATTCAGTTAAGATATATAGTACTTACGTACGACTCTGAATATAGATGAGCTCTTTATCCTCTGATCGAGTTAGAGGTACTGCGAGCCGGATGGATCTTTTACCATGCCGCTGACTCTGAGAGTCAGACACTACTCCATGTGAGTGTGGGATCGGAGATACTGCGAGCCAGGTGGGTTCTCTACCACATCGCTAACTCTAAAAGCCGGATGCTGCTCCATGTGAATATGGGGTCACTAGTGACCCCACGTCATCCAAATCTGAAAGTATCAAACCATCATAAAAATATTATATTAGATAATAAAGATAAAATAATATAAAAAATATTAAAGTATTAGAGTTTACCGCATGGTATATGTACTGCAAAATCATGCGAGCTTGCTGCATGAGAGCTCTCTCCTCCATAGCTCTCTCTTTGGGTTGACGGCTCTAGCCTCGAGAAGATATGATCTATAATATCTGAAAATAAAATAAATAAATTTATAGATTAATTATATAATTATGGGTGCCAATAATCTAATGGTCTGTAACTAAGTTAATTGAAACTAAAAAACTATTGTAATTGATACGCCTCAAGCCTAAACTAGCACAAAAGAATATATTTTAATATACTGCTCCGATTTTTGAACAAATTATTCTTACATATTTCATTCGATGATACAGAACTATAAATATCTCTGGCTCATCTATCGGATGGTTAGATTAAATTTTGATCCCCTTGTGCCCATCTTTTTTGCCTCAAGTTTAAACCGACATAGAGGAGTATATTTCGATATACTCCTCTGATTTTCGAATGAATTATTCTTACACCTCCATCTCATTAGATAATACGGATGTATCTACACCTCCATCCCATCTATCGAATAAGAAGATTGACTTTTGACCCCTAGATTTCCTTCTTCCGACTTAAACTTAATTATGTGAAGCTTCTAAATATAAAAATTTAATGCTGAATGAGCGACAACGATCTCAACTACTTCACTTAGCTGTTGTGATGGCTGTGACAACGAGCTCAGCTGAATCAGCGATAAGTAATTGAAATGCTGACCTTTACATGCGAATGCCCTCAAGATAAGGAGCGTAATATCCTGGAGGTTTGAATCTTTCTTATTTTTTGAATTAATTCTACCTTTCAAGTATGCATCTTGAGTCTAAATATTACAGGTTTTCTCATGATAAGTATGCAAAAGAGTTTGAAATTATGATTAAAAATTAGCTTGTTGCAGTTGATGCCTGGGTCTTACCACCTCTAAAGGTATGTTACACTTGTATTCATCATGTTTACCTGAAAGTAGTTTACCTGCAGTAATTTGAAATCATATTTTGAAATGCTTCAACTAAAGTATCATGACTTTGATAGGCCCGAGCCTGGCCTAAACCCATTGAAATTTTTTTAAAAAATAAAAAAAACTTAGAAGTGGTACTTAAATTCAGGACCAACAAAGTAAACAAGGAAAAGAGAAAAAGAAAAAGGCTTAGATTTGCCATTAGAAATAAGGCATTGCAAGTTCCTCTACACCTTTAACCATAAGGTGGCTGCAAATGGTTGTCTGCAATGTAACAGATCATCCAAGCTTGTCCTACAACTACAACAACAAGAACAGAAATGTATCACCTCCATCAATCTCTCTCTAGACTCTTTAGGCATATCTTGTACAGGCAGTCATCATAGCCTCTCCAAGCCTCTGACCGGCTCTCCAAGCCCCCCACCCTACTCGAGCCCAGTCCAAAAATTCTTTTCAAGCTTTGGGTGGCTTAGGCCCGATGATTTTAGAAAAAAATCAGGCTTGAACCATTCTTTAGCCCAGGCCCGAGCCCGGCCCGAACCCATTTGGACGGATACAAACCATGAGATGGCTGCAAAGTAAGAAGGCTGCAAACTAGGAGTAAAAATTTAAAAAAAATAAACAAAAATTTAAAAATAATGCTTAAATCAGAGACCAACAAAGTAAACAAGGGAAAGAGGAAAAGAAGAAGGCTCAGATCTATTATTAGAAATAAGACATTGCAAGTTTCTCTGCACCTTTAACCATGAAGTGGCGGTAAGCAGTTGTCTGTGATGCAACAGACCATCTAAGCTTGCCCTACAACTACAATAACAAGAACAAAAATGCATCACCTCCATCGATCTCTCTCTAGACTCTTTAGGCGTGTCTCATGCAAGCAGTCATAATAGCCTCTTCGAGCCCCCCACCCCTATCAAGCCCAGTTTGAAAATTTTTTTCAAGCTTTGAGGTGGGCTTAGGCTTGATGATTTTAGAAAAATTAAGTCCGAACCATGCCCTGACCCAGGCTCGCTGGAAAGCTTCTCGGAGTGGTTTCATCTTTTGAGAATAATATTAATAATTTAAATTAATTAAATTATTAATTTAATTTAAATATTAGATCTAATTTAACTAAATTTTATAAATATTAATTTAAAATATTAAAAATTTAAATAACAGTATTTGGCAATCGCTATGTAGTCATCACCGTTGCTGTTGCTAATACTCACCAAACCCATGAAGATGGCACTGCAGCATGGAGGCGTTGCTGTACGACAGGAGAAGGGGGAAAGAGAAAGGTGGGGGAAGAGGGGGAGGCAGGCCAGGGGCTCGGGAGGCCATCGGGGCTCAAGGAGACAGTCGGGGGAGGCAGGCTAGGGTTTGGGAGGTCGCCGGAGGCTCAGGGAGGCGACCGAGGGAGGCAAGTCGGGGCACGGGGAGGCACACCGGGGCTCAGGGAGGCGGCAAGTGGGAGGTGGGCCAGGGACTCGGGGCTCGAGGAGGCGACCGATGGCTCGGAGAAGTCAGATCCGATGGTGGGGGAAAGAGGGAGACCGGAGGCAGCCTAGGGAGGTAGGCCGGGGGCTCGAGAAGGCGATCGAGAGCTCGGGGAGGTGGGAGACGGCTAGGGTTCGTAATCGGGGACTCAAGGAGGCAGGAGGCGGTCAGGGCTCACGATCGGGGGCTCGGAGAAGTGAGATCTGATAGTTGAGGGCTCGAGAAAGTGGGATCCGATGGTCGAGGGCTCGGGGAGGCAAAATTTAGCGACGGAGGAAAGAAGGGGATCGGAGGTGGGGTAAAGAGAGGGGCAGCAAGGGGACCGGAGGCTGGGGAAAGAGGGGGGAAGAGGAAAAGTGAAAAATCAAAAATTGGATAGAGGGTGAAATAGGGATAGTATTAGCAACGATAAAATTACCGTCGCTATAACAGTTGCTAATAGTATTAACGATGATAAAACTCCATTACTAATAAAATTTTCGTTGCTGCTAAGGTTACAATCAAATTTTTTAAAAATTACTAGTTATTAATGACGGCTTTAGCAATGGACATTAATGACGGCAAAATATCATCGCTAATAAAATTTTTCATCACTACTAAGATTATGTTTAAATTTAAAAAAAAATACTAGTTATTAGCGATGGCATGCACTCCGTCGTTAAAACCATCGCTAATAACTTATTAACGATATTTTTTCATCGCTAATAATCAATTAAGCCGTCACTAATAATTTATCGACTTTTAGTGACGAAAAATTTTTTTATCGTAATATTTTTTTAGTGAAGAGCACTAGTAGCGATGATCTTTTGTTATCGCTAATAGCCATCACTGATACATGAATTTTTGTAGTGGTTGAACAAGATCATTATCGATAAATATGGATCTGCCACTTTTGAAACATCAGGCTTATCCAAGAATTTCTCCAATAGTATTGTGTTAGTTAAAAGGACAGGGTCCATCAACAGATCCCTTTCTGTAAATAAGGCTTTCACTACAAATAGATCATGGGTTTTAACATCATGATCCTTGCGACTACAAATAGATTATGAGTTCCAACCTCATGATCCTTGCAACCTACCTTGCAAGGGTCAGAGAGTGCCGATTATTTCATGCGAGAGGTAGAACACCCTTTATAGATTAGTTTACATTTCTTTGAAAATAGAGTGATGATGCCATTACCAGATTCAAATCCTAAAGAGGACTTTTGATGACCCAAATGGGATCACCATGATGATCTTAAATCATTGGTAATTTTCATCTTGGGGTAATATGATCCTCGATGATCTAAAATCACTATGTTTTATATGTTATTTTCTAGTGATTAAAGATTTCTAGTTATCCACGAGTAATTTATTTGATATGCCATGTGAATTCAGAATCAATGACCATATAATACCAAGATTATCCAAAATATATTTTATGTATTTTGCAAGTACAAAATAGAATTTTAAATAAATATAGAAAATATATATGAATGACTTGCAACAGGTCCATGCAATTTACATATAGAATTGTTTTGATAGACCAGTTATAATTTTGATAGCAAAATTCATAATCATATAAGAACATACTAATAATTATTATAGCATTAAAATTTTCATTTACTAATGTTATATTATTATTTTGATAATAATATTTATTTATTAGGTGAAAGGGTAACATAACAAGTTGAGTGGCACCTTAAAGAGTTTTAGTCTAATTAGACCTAGAGATCCCTCAAAATATAAGTCTTAAAAGATGGAAAGAATAGATCAACAGAAGGATGCCTATTTGAGAGGCTGTGTAAGACTTAAGGTCATTAGGAATTATGACTTGTATAGGTCAAGCCATCCACTTGATTAGAGGATGTGGGCAATTAGTAAGAAAATAGCATATGGAATGGGGAGCAAATGACTGAAACATGTTGTTGTAACCATTAGAAGAAAGTCGAATATAGAGTGTTGCCGCTAGTCTTCTAGTCGGTGTTGGATCGATTAGAGAAGAGGCACAGACGAGCGCTCGACATCGATGGATAGATATGCAAAACAAGTTTCTGATCGGAATTAACTTTAGTAGGGATCCTTTGACACTCAAATGAGAAAATTAGAGAATAGATAGGAAGGAGCATGTGTTGGAGAAAAGAGATTGCATATCTCAGGGATCCCTTTTAGCCCTCTATTTATAGAGAGAGTGGATGTGTTATACAAAATCTGGAGTATCGGAGTGTTAGCCTTATCTTGTTGAGCAAAATACGTTTGTGATGCCATGCCTTACCTAGAGAGGTACGTCATTGTTTCTTTGCTTATCCATTGAGAGCAAGTTATCCCGAGAATACCAGAGTCTCATTGACTTGAGTAAATCAAGCAAGTGTATTAGGCATTGAAGTTTTTTGAAATACTATCCTAGGTCGGCTTCGAAGATACCACGGATCAGTTGAGACTATGTTTGGTCAGGGTTAAGGTCGGCCAGAACAAGGATTGATTGGAAAGAAGGTTGGTCAAAATCAAAGAAAATTTTTCCTCCATATCAATACCCCCTACTCTCAAGACTGAACTAGTGCTAGGTCGGATGAAAGGAGTACATTAGGTTGGCTGTGTTGATACTGTAAGGATATGTGTCATGTTCTTATTCCTTTAGGTAGAGTGACGCATCCAAGCTCCTTAGGCTAGGTGAAACATCGAGTTCGAGGGTCATCATGGTCCACCAGAGGTCACTAGGTGGTGGCCATTAATAGAGCTTACCATAATCAGTGTGCCATGTGTGTTGATTGAGGCATCCTCATTAATGAGCTATCCGAAAGGTTGGCTTGACCAGTAGGATGATGCCAAGTGGTAGCCATCCGATAGTCCCAGCCAAATTGAAGCATGATCCAAGCCATCCAAGGTTTTTATAAATAGTTGTTCATCCTATTCATTTCTACCTTTACCTTTCACCATCTTGATGCTTCGGGATGGCGGCGTTCTCCAGCAAAGTCCAGAGCTCCCCTCAGTGACTTCCAGAAGCTTTCCTGATAGCTTCCATCGATCAACCAGATGTAGGTCAGTCTTCCGATTGTCTCTCCAATTTTTTAATCCTTCATTTTGTCCTTGAGCTTCTTTCCCATTTATTTTTTGATTCCTTTTTCTCTCTTTGTTTCAGCTTTTTTAACCTTATAATGTGTGAACCAGAAAACTCAGCAAGAAGCTGGTCCTCTAGTTCTTCTTCCTCGAGGTATAGCCCTGAAGAGCTGAACATTAGGCATGGGGCTGTAGAGGAGGCTTTTGTGCCCAGACATCTTCGATTAGTGCTGGGCTCAAATGACTTGAGTATGATCCGAGCTCAATTCAGGGTTCCATTCGAGTATCAATTGGAAATCTTGAGACCGAGTGGTCAAAGTTGCGACCTCCCCCAGATCAGCTTGGACTATATGAAGAATTCTTTTGGGCCAAACTTAGGCTTTCTCTTCATCCTTTCATCATCCAACTCTTTAAGTTCCTTGATATATCATTGAGTTTAGCAATGCCGAACTCATAGCTTTTTGTCTGTGTTTTTATACCCATTTATTTCTTGGCTGAATTTTGGTCAATCACTATCCTTTTAGAAAATTTTTCTACCATCAAGAGGCACCCTTATGTGGATAACTGGTGGCACATCTCTTCTCAGAAAGGAGTTACCCCTCTGATCCAAGGTACCCCTTTCTCCTTCCACAGTTGAAAGGAGCATTTTCTTTTTATTTCTTGCTCTTCAGTCGAAAATTGGAGATTTGCTTTCTGGGGCCAACCAAGGAAGTCAATCCTTCGAGCTCTGGTACTAAGAGATGATGACTTTCGATGTTTTAAGATCCTGAGCTAGTATAAAGTTCCACCATTGAAGAAGCTGCTGTCGGAGCAGATACTCTTCATCATCGAACTTAGTCAAGCCAACCCTCGAGGTGAGTGTCGATTTGTGCTTTTTATTTGAGCTAATTTATCTTGGATCAGTATACATATAAGGTCAGAAGAACTTGAGAAGTTGAGAAAGGCCACTTAAAAGAGAAAAAAGACCTCAATTGCCCTAAGAGGCTCCACAAAAGAGGCAACAAGCGGCTAATGCCGATCAGTTGTCGGGACAACCGACAAGAGGAGGTTTGTCTGCTCTGACTGAGGTAGTCTTTGCCTTTCCGATCTAGGTTCGCACATCAAAAGCCAAGTTGCTGCCCCAACTCTATCAGCTGCCCCTTAGGAGATCAAGGGGTCTCATCAATCTTCTTCCTGAGCTGAATTAGTTAGTCTAGACTCAATCCATGCTTCGATCGATCAAGGGCCAAATATTTCTTGGTTTGGCCTCTGGACTCTACCTTAGATAACTAGAGGCTCACTCATGATTTGATCCAAGGGATCCTCCTTCTAGAAGACACCAAGAAACTGGAAGTCTAGGATTTTAATGTTCAGCAAAGGGATGCACTAGACTCCATCATCAGGGTAAGTTCCTACCTGATCTATTCCTTATGTGTTTATTTGTTATAGCTAACTGACCTTCCTTTGTCTTCATAGCTTGGTGACTATTTTAGTAATATTTACTAACTCAACAAAGTTGGCATGGTCAGAGGCCAACGAGGCCCATTTCAGCACAAATGCATTTGAGAAGAAAGCCTCCGAAGTAAATGAGGCCACAATGAAAGCCCGATCCAAGGCGAAGGATACCGAGGCTAAAGCAAGCGCCTTAGGGAGGTGCTACAAAAAGCCAAGGTAGAACTTGTCTTGGAGAAGAAGAAGCATCAGGCAGCCTAAAAAAAGGTTGTCGAGATTGAGAAAAAAGTTGAAGGTTAGGTCATCGAGGTGGCTCATTTGGCAATGGAGGCTTTTCATGCTTCAGAGGAGTTCACTGATGAGAAGATCAAATTTGCTAAGGAAGCTTTCATCGTCGGATAGGAAACATGTCGTCAGAGGGTGGCTAGCCGCTTCCTCGAGCTACACATGTCCTTCTTGGATGAAGAGGATGACAACATCGACGACGACCAACCTCAATCGGAGGCCATAACTATGGAAGGGCAAGCTCAGCTAGAGCCCATAGCCATCAAGGAGACCACTGAGTCGGTAGCTGATGTACCTATGGACTTCTTAGCCAAACCCGACCTGAGGTCATTGATATTTTCACTTTTTCCTTTTTGAGTATCATGAAAGAGTTGTAAAAGACTCTTTCTTAATGAAAGGTTTACCTTCCTCATCTCAAATCTCTTGTCCCTCTAATTCTTTTGCTATTTACCTTCCTTCTTATGCAATTGACCTTTTGTCGATTCTATGGTACTTAGCTAGGCACAACTGAGCTGAAGCCTTGCCAAAGAGCAGAGTTCAAACAATTGGCATCCAAGTTAAGATTTCTGAGAAAGAAGTAGTCGAAGAGTCAAATCGATTTAGGAACGAACTTAACATTTGTATAGAATAGATGGCCTCTTTGGATCATGCGATCGAGCTTGAGGACTTGGCGGCAAAAGAAATCAAGAAAAAGAAAATAGCTTCAGGCATAGAAAATGCTCCCATCGAGAAGAATCGATTTGTGATCGAGTTTGGCAATGCCTTGTGGCCTTACAACTCTGATTATGATGAATGTATAAGCACCATCGAGTGGCTCTATTCCTCAACCAGGGCTGACTCTCATGTTTCTCAGGGTGATAATATAGGGGTAGATAACAGAGTTGAAGTCACCGAGCATATCCTTGCTGGAGGCACTTCCATACCTGAAGCTTAAGTTTGTCTGGTATTTTTTGATTTTTTGGCTCGATGATCACCAAGCAAGCATTGTACAGTCATTATAACCAGTCATGCTGACCTTTTTTAATTAATGAAATATTTAACTTTCACTAAGTTTCAATGCTACATTCATTGATCCAAGTATACTGACCTCTAAAAGTTTTCTTACGACATCAGATGCTTCGATGCCTTGTAGTAGCCTTAGGTAGCAACTAGCGCCAGCTTTGCCCTGGGCATCTGGTGTTGGTAGACCATAGATCACCTCAAATAGGTAGCATCCAATCGACCAAACTTTGGTGTTTGTCAATCTTTGGTCGGCTCATCTAGACTTCGAATTAGGCCAGGCTCGTGTAGATCACACTAGGCCGTTTCAAGGCCTCTTAAGCTTTGGGCCAATATAAGGCTTTTGGGACTCTTGAGTCAAGCAAAGGCTTTTGAGATTCGGCCAATTAGAGGTCATTCAGACTTCAAGCCAATTAAAGGGTGCTCAAGGCTGATCTAAGGCCTTTTGAGCTTTGGACCGATCCAAGACTATTAAGACTTCAAGCCGATCAAAGGCTCCTTGAACTTCTAAGCCGATCAAAAGAGTACTTTTTAAGTCGATCAAAGACTCCTTTGACTTTAAGCCGATTAAAAGCTTCTTCAACTTTAAGCCAATCCAAAGCTCCTTTGACTTTTTAGCTGATCAAAGGCTAGCTCCTTCAACTTTTAAGCCGATCAAAAGCTCCTTCAACTTTTAAATCGATCAAAAGATCCTTTAACTTTAAGCCAATCAAATGAAGGATATTTTTTCTATTTTGATTTATATAGAATTTAATAAGAAACTTTATTATTATTAAAAAAATAACCACTACATTACTGATAATATATCCATAAATTTTTGGACTTCCACGGATAGGATGATGGGGTCCCGTCTAACTGCTTCAGACAATATGTTCCTGGCCTAATAACTTCATCTACTTGATAAGGCTCAGATAAATTTTCTTGATCACCTGGTTGTGACACATCGGCTTTTCATAGCATCAGATCACCAACCTTGAACATCTTCTCCTTAACTTGGGCATTATAGAACTAAGCTATGTTGTTCCGATAGACCGCCATCCTCATTGGATCATGCGCTTAGGTTCCTCAAGCAAGTCTAGGTTGGCCCAAAGTAGCTTTAGGTTGGCTTGCTCGCTGAAGCTTTCTATCTGAAGTGATGGGACTCCGATCTTCAAGAGAATCACTACTTTCATTCTGAAGATAAGATTGAAAGGAGTCTCTTCAGTAGAGATGTATAGGATATTTCGATATACTCAAAGCACATGGTGAAGCTCGTCCAGTCAAGATCCTTAAGCTTGGTCTAATCTTATTTTAGCCCTTATAAATAGCCCAGTTAGTTACTTTGGCCTCTCCATTATCTTACAGATGGCCGATTAAGGTGAATCTATGGGTGATATTGAATTCTTGACAAAACTTGGCAAGCCAAGCACTGCAGAATTATCTGTCATTGTCTGTGATCAAAATTTGAAAAAGATAAAAGCAATATATGATGGATTTTCAGATGACATCATCCACTCTGGTGTTGGTGATATAGGCTAATAGTTCAATCCCAACCTATTTAGTGAAGTAGTCGATAGTGACTAGCACAAACTTCTATTGATCCGATGCTCATAGAAAGAATCAGGAATATCCATTTTCATTGTGCGAATGACCATGGAGCTCTAAGAGGGGTGAGCGATGCTACAGATCGGTGCTGTATGTTGGCATGCCATTGGCACTGGTTGTATTTCCTTACTAATTCTGCCACATCTTGCTGTAGGGTTAGCAAATAGTATCCTTGGCAAAGTATTTATAAGTCTAGGACCTACCTTCCAAGTGATTCCTGTATATTTCTTCATATGCTTTCTATAATGCATAGTCAACCTTGGATAGATGCGGGCATTTAAGAAGACACTGGGAATATGACCTCTTATATAGCTGGTCTTTGTACATCACATAACGTGGGGCCTGATGTCTTACCTTTCGATCTTCCTTTGGTCGATAGGCAATGTTCCATCCTTGATACAATGGATTAGGGGATCAATCCAATTTGACTTAGGATGTACTTGCAAGATAGAAATGGATTCTTCAATGCTAGACTTCCTAAATATCTTAAAGAAAGATTCCTTTCGTAGGTTAGTTGGAGTAGAAGTGGCGAGCCTCGAGAGTAGGTCGGCATGAGAATTCTCCACCCTCGAGACCTGTTGAACATCAAAGTGCTCGAATACTAAGCTTAGCTCCTTCATCTTTTGCAAATATTTTACCATATTTCTTTCCATGCTTCATACTCACCTCAGATTTATCCGACTATAAGTTGAGAGTCACTATAGAGTCACTATAGACCTTTAGATGTGGTATCCTCAACTCCTTTGCCATCTTCAGTCTACTGGTCAAGGCCTCATACTCTGCTTCATTATTTGTGATCTAAAACTCAAAGTATAGAGCATATTCAGCAACACTCCTTCCACACTGGTTAGGATCAGTCTAGCTCCTGATCCTATTGAGCTAGATGATCCATTTACGTACATGGTCTAAAGCTCATCGTATCCTTCTCCTTTTGAAGTAGCTTATATCAGCTCTTGTTCAGGAATGGTGCACTCTAGGATGAAGTCCATAAGTACTTGAGCCTTAATTGAAGGTCAGGGCTAAAATTTCACATCAAACTCTGATAATTCAATAGCTTACTTGGCTATTCGACCCAATGTATCAGGTCGGTGGAGCATCGTCTTTCAAGGTTGGTCAGTAAGGATCACTATGGTGTGAGTCTGAATATAAAGGTGAAACTTTTTGACCATGATAACAAGTGCGAAGACCATCTTCTCAAGTCTGGAATATCTTATCTTCGCATCATATGGAACTTTGCTGATGTAATAGACTAGCCTTTAAATTTTCTTCATGGATGAGGATTGAGCTTATTACTATAAGTGAGACCATCAAATACAAATATAAATCCTCTCCTAGCTCAAGCTTATTGAGGAGTGGGGCCGATCTGAGGTACCTCTTCAGTCTGTGAAATGCCTTAGAGCACTCTTTGGTCCATAGAAAGCCCACCAATTACTTAAGGATCTTAAAGCAAGGAAGGCATGGTTTATCCAATCTAGAATAAATCAGTTGAGAGCAGCTATCTTCCAAGTGAGGTATTGCACATCTTTTATTGACTTTGGAGGGCTCATTTCTAGTAGAGTTTTGATTTTTTCTGGCTTAGGTTCAATACCTCACTACAAAATCATAAACCCAAGAAATCTTTCTGAAGTTACTTCAAAAGTATATTTTGATGGTTTTAGCTTCATCTTGTATTTTTAGAGGGTGGCAAAGATTTTCCTAAGATCATTGACATGACTGTCCAAGATTCTACTTTTGATTAATATGTTGTCTACATAGACTTTCATATTTTTAGTAATCTAATCTTTGAAGATTTGATTTATCAGCCACTGATAGGCGGCACATGCAATTTTTTTTTAAATCGAAAGGCATAACTTTATCACAAACAAATCTCAGTCAATGATAAAGATGATTTTTACTTATCTTTTGGTGCCATCCGGATTTGATTATGGCTGGAGAAGGCATCCATGAAGATCAGAAGTTCACGTCCTAAGGTCATATCCACCAACTGGTCAATTCGTGATAATGGATAGCTATCATTTGGGCATGTCTTATTTAGATCGATGAAGTGTATACAGATTTATTATTTTTCATTCATCTTTTTCATGAGAACCACATTCGCCAACTAGTCTAAATAGGTCATCTCCCTGATAAACTATGCTTTGAGAAGCTTGTCGACTTCTTTGGCGATCACCCTTTGTTGTTCTGAGGTGAAGTTGTGATTCTTCTACTTGATGGGTTGGAAAGTAAAATCTACATTCAACTGATGCACCATCACCTCAGGATATATACCTAGCATATCAGCTGCCGATCAAATGAAGACATCTATATTTTCCCATAAAATGGTAGCAAGATTTTTGGTTACCTCATCCAAACTCAATCTGATGTGGATTGTTCACTCCTTGTCCCCATTCTCAAGGGGAACTATGGCAAGTTCTTCTACAAGCTCTCCTTGCTGATCGGTTGACTCATCACGGGCATCCAATCCTTTAATAGGGAGATCTTTAGGTTGGGAGGCTCCTTGGAAGGTCATCATATAACATTGTTGAGCTAGATCTTGATCACCTTAGAGCTTGCTGACCCCATGTTCTGTTGGGAACATCATCATTAAGTGGTATGTAGAGACAATGGCTCATAGTGTATTCATTCCAGGTCATCCGAGGATGGTATTGTAGGCCAAGGGGATCCTAACCTATAAAAGGTTTAGGTGTGCAGTTGTTCATCAGAGCACCTGACCCACAGTTACTAGTAGTATGATTATCCCTTCTACAGGCACAACATTCCTAGAAAAATCGACTAACAGAGAGTCAAGTCTCCTTAATTGATCTGAGCCAAATCTCATTCTTGAGAAAGCATCATAAATAATACATCAACTGAACTTTCATTATCAATAAAATACAATGTACATCAAAATTTGTAATATCAAAAGATATGATGACTGCATCATTATGTGGGAACTGAATCCCTTGGGCATCCTCTTCAGAGAAGGTTATTGTTTCCTCGATCTTTTGCTTCTTGGCCAAAGCCACCGATCCTTCCACCATGCCATTGACTTGCCTTCCAGTTATCATGCTTATTACACCAGTGGGCTAGTTCTCCTATGGTTCTTCTTTCTGTGGTGGTTCAGAGAGATGAGGTGGATCTAGGGGAGCTTTGCGTCATTCTCTTTAGTACTTCAGAAACTTGTTCTGCCTCCCATGTCTAATGGGCTCTTTGATCTCATCTTGTAGCTAGATGCATTCCTCGATATCATAGTCATGATCCTGATGATAGAGGCATACTTATTGAGATTGTGTCAATATGGCTTGATCCACATTTTTTTGCAACCGAAAGCTCCTCATTTATTTCCATCAATATTTGCGCCCTCAGGGCATTTAGAGAAGCATAGTTATTCAACTTCCTTGGTGGTGACATATCTCACCGACCCCTAGGAGGAGTTTGCTGTCGGCAGCCTGAGGTGGGGTTCTAGATGGTCAATTAAGAGGTGGAGTCTAATTCATTGGCTACAAGGCAACATCCATGATCATTGTTGCCAAGATGGAGTTCTTGATTGTCGGGTACCCCACCAATCTTCTTACCTTGGTAGGCTTCTGTCCTTGCACCCTTCTCATCTTTCTTTGACATTTTTCTCGATCGATGTGCCATGTAGCTCATAAGCTTCCTCCGTATTGACATATTTCTCTATCTGAGCAAGTATCTTGGCAAAATTTTTTGGATACATCTTCTCAAGCGAGAAGAGGAAGTAATACTTCTGAAGTCCGTCTTTTAGGATAAATATTATGACTGACTGATCGAGATCGCACACCTCTAATATGGCCATATTGAAGCATCTCACATTGAAGTTCAAAGGAACTCTCCTTCCCTCCACCTAATATTAATCAATGAATCCAGTCCTCAATGCTGCCTACTGACAAAGTGGGATATGAATGATTGATTGAGTTACTCAAAGGAGTGGATGGAATTTAGCTTCAAATTGGAGTACTAGTATTGTGCTGCTTTCCATAAGGTAGAAGGAAAGGCTAAGCATAGAATTCCATCGATGGTTCCATGTAAGAGTATTAGAGCTTTAAAGCTTTTCAGATAATCTATAGAGTTGGTTGACCTATCGTATGTCTCCAATTGCGACATCTTGAAGTGGTGTAAGTGGCTCCTACATGATCTTTTGCTGAAAGATGGGTCGGTATCAAAATTGAGGTCACCATCTTGAGTCAGGGCTTGATTGCATAGACCTTCAATGCTCTAATTCATCTCTAGCAGCTTGCAACCACTTCAGCATCTCGAGTGATGTATGCCTCTGAATGCTGAGGTGGTGATGAGATCAAGCTAGAATGGAATCTCTTCTAGATTGTGGAGTTAAAATCATCTTTATTTGTTGACTTTTAGGTCGGCTATACCAGCTCTACCTCTTCCGTACAAGACTGCACGGGGGAGGTTGGGGTAGAGCCAGTTGAGGCCCTTCAGCTGGGGCCTCATTAGCATGTTGTGTCTCTTACATGGCAGCAGCAAGGGCTTGCACCTGGCATACTAACGAGTTGAACTATTCTAGATCTACACCTATAGCCAGTTATGAGGTGGAGGCAGTGCCTCCATCTATTGCAGAGGTGCCCACGAGTTTGCAGGGGCTACGGCCACCCTTAAGATGGTGGCATTGGAGCAATGTGACGAAGCCCACTTGCATGGTGCCATGGTAACAAGATGCTTGCTACTTTCTATATTAAACCTGGGCTCTTCCTTCTAGCACCAATCTGTTGTCGCAAGTCTTGTGGTTGATGCTGGATTAACTGAAGAAGAGATACAGTCCTGTAAAATAAATTTTTGATCGGAGTTGGTTCTAATGGGGATCCTCAGATGCTTAAGTTAGAAAACTAGGAACAAATGGGAAGGAGCGTATGTTGGAGAGAAGAGATTGCATATCTTAAGGATCCCTTTTGGCCCTTTATTTGTAGGTAAGAGCAAAAATGTCATGCAAAATTTGGAGTATCGAATTGTTAGCCTTGCCTTATTAAGTGAGATATATTTATAATGCCATACCTTATTTGGAGAGGTATGTCATTATCCTCTTTCTTTTCCATTGAGAAAAAGCTATCTTGAAAATACCAGAGCCTCATTGACTTGAGTAAATCGGGCAAGTGTATTCGATATGGAAATTTTCTGAAATATTGTCCTGGATTGGTTTCGAAAATACCATGGGTTGATTGAGGCTATGGTCAGCAAAGGTTAGGATTGAGCCAGAACAAGGGTCAGCCAGAAAGAAAGTCAGTCAAAATCGAAGAAAAATTTCCCTATGTATCACAGAGAGTAATGGGTGTCAGTAAGAGAAGTGAGCAACTATTTAGTAGTTAATATGGATTGTAAAAATATTAGAATGTTATCTAAAGATAAGAGCCTTTCCTTAAGATGACCAACATTTATTTTTTTAAATTAGTAATCTTTCTTTATTGTAGTTTTATCTTCCAGTTTCTAGTTCCTAACATAGAGTTGTAGTTACCCTCCCCTTCTTTGAGAAGATGGTATCTTACCAGTGAAAGTCCACAAAGTTCAAGATGGTGGGACCTACCACCACTTATATCTCTTTCTAATTCAAACATCAGCAATATGTTCACACAATCATCCAATCTAGTTCTAAGGTTGGGTCTCCTCCCTCGATCCAACCTTGGGAGAAGAAGGCACAAACAACTTGCCTACTTAATACCACTCATTTTTTGCATCGGTAGAAAATATAAATCTTAGTACACAATTTAACCTATTCATTAATCTAATGAGAATCCTATGCTGTGCATAGACCACATTGTAGAGTATTGTACAAACCCCAGATAGCCACCACTAGGAGATCGACGATCATCAAATAAGACTATCCATGAGCACATTTTGTGTCACACATGACATGAGATATTGGATGGCCATCTATTTCCTAATGGCAGCCATAGAGGGCTAAATAGCACTTTGTGGTGCAGCCCACACATTATAGAAGATCCATGCTCTCCTTAATCTCGAAGTATTGTCCATTGATGGATGGTAGATGGGTACATATACCATGGGAATTTACTCTTTTACTATGTATCCAAAACTTGCCATTTTGATGTGACAATCGTCTATCAAGACATTTGTCTACATCACATCCCTTCATGAATCTCTAAGAATAACATATTCTTTAATAGATCTAATAGACAACTTATGATTATGTTGGAAAGCTTAATTAGGCACCAAGTAGAAAGCTTCACCAATGCCCCCGTCTCCCATATTTTTGGAAGACTTTATCTTAAAAGACTAGTAAGAAGATATTATTTAGATTTTTTTTATCCTGCATGGGTATCTAAACTCTCCTCAATGAGTAATTGATGTAGGACTAAGTACATGCCTACAGGGGTCCTCACATACTCCTCTTATTTAAGTTATGACATCCTCACCAAGGCAAGGATCCAAATCCATACAAGTCTATTCAATAAATATCATGATCTTTGATCAATCCAAATAAATCAATACTATAGTATCTCCTACTCTATATGGGCTATGGGCTAGTCGGCTCTAATGCCCTTTGTGACAACTTAGAATCTCATCCAAAAAACTAGTTAAAAGGTATTATTTGAGTTCCTAAATTTTTTTATCAAATAATCAATGTAGGTCTAAATATATATCCATATGGATCCTCACATCGCATCTTGTATTAGCCAATGCTAGCTAGATGCTGCTTTCCTATATTTTAACTAGGATCCATCTCTCTCTCATCTAAAGAAAATGAATTTTAAAAAAAATCAATCACAAGAAACACTAAGACAACAGAAGATCCTCATAGGATGAACCAAAGCCAATTCAAAATCTCATTGGCTCATTTTTTAGAGAATTATATCCTATGCAGTATGCATCATATAGTGCTACACGCTATCTATCAAAGCCTCATTTTTTCCAACTCTATTCATCAAATATTTATTTTGGGATGCTAGTACAAACAAGCGATTGTGATCAGCATCAAACACCAATAATATATTTTTTTAATAGATCTAATAGACTCGACTTATGATTATATTGAAAAACTTAAGCAGGCACCAAGTGGATAGTTTCACCAATGCCCCCGTCTCCTATATTGTAGGAGACTTTATCCAAAAAGACTAACTAAAAGATATTATTTAGATTTTTTGGCCCTATATAAGTATCCAAATTTTTTCAGTAAATAATTGATGTAGGACTAAGTATATATTTATATGGATCCTCACATACTCCTCTTATTTAAGCTATGACATCCTGGCCAAGCTAAGAATCCAAATCAATACATATCTATTCAATAACACCATGATCGAAACTTTGTCAATCCCAATGAATATGTGCTATAGTATCTTTTAGTCTATATCAGCTATGGGCTAGTCGGCTGTGATGCTCTTTATGAGAACATAAAATCTCATAAAAAAGATTAGTTGGAAGATATTATTTGGATCTCTTGACTAGTATAAATACCTAAGATTTTTTATTAAATAATCAATGTGGGTCTAAATAAATATCTGCATGGGTTCTCACACTTCACACCTTGCATTAGCATCCATACCGGCAAGATAAGGCTGAGCACGGGTCGGATTCAGTCAGATTGAGAGAAAAATTTTATCCAACCTAACCTAATCGAATTGAAAAAATTCAACCTGCTGCCAATCATTTATCATGTATAAACTATTTGAAATCGAAATGAATAGTTTGTAGAGGATTTGGATAGGTTGTGTCAATTTGGGCTTCAATATTGACCCCATGTTGATTTTAAATCCAATATTGACCCACTTAAGCTTATTTATTTATTTTTAATTTAATGCAAAAAAATTTAAATTTATAAGTTACAAATTTTGGACTTACTTTTAAATCTGTATAAATAAAATAGAAAAAAAAATATTCATCTAAAGCAACTATATCTAAAAATTTTATTTTAGAATTATCTCAAATTGATATACTTTCATCAACAATTCAACATTAATATTTCAATAAATTCAAATGGTGATAGAATATTTTTTAGAATGAAGTATTGAAGTCTAAACGATACTATCCCAAATAAAAGTGAGTTTGTGAAATACTACATCGGTTGGGAGTTTCATACAGGTTAAAATTATAAGAACCGAATCCGACCGCAAATAACTGATTTTTACAAAATACAATCTGATTCCATCTGATTTATGTCTTTTAACCGACCGAAATCGATGCTTATTGGATCGGATTGGATGGATTTTTTGAATTTCGATTATTTGCTCAGTCCTATGGCTAATACCTTTTCCTATGCTTTAACTAAGATCCATCTCGCTCCCTCATCTAAAGAAAGAATTTAGAAAAAATTCAATCACCAAAAATGTTACACAATGGAAGATCCATAGAGGTTGAACCCAAGCCAATCCAAAATCTTAATGGCCCGTGTTTTTGGAAAATTACATTCTATACAATACAATATGTATCATATGGTACTGTACACCACCAATCAAAAATCAAAGTCTCATTTTTATCGACTCATTTCATCAAATGTTATTTTTGCGATGCTGGTACAAACGAGTGATTGTGATCAGCAGCTCGCACAGCTAGCCGGTGCCTCCCATATAAATCTATATCTTTTGCAAATGGCTCCTCGACAAAATCAACGAGAGAAGAAATTATTCACAGACCAGGCCTTACCAGCTCAGCGGCCCCCTCAGCGCCCTCCAGAATTTTAATCTGCGTGCCGCCGCCGATCAAAACCGGTGGTTTCCTCCTAAGCGTACGTGCAGAAAGCTCGCATTCCTGGGGGCGCGTGACGTCGCCAAGTGTTGACAACTGCCGGTGTACGATAGATATGATGTACCCCATGTCAAGATGCGCGGAGCCCATCAAACCTTTCGTTCATCGGACATGGGTCTCGCGTGGATTCCCAGAATCTTCCGAATTAAGAAGAATTCATTATTTCTTAATCATTCCACGAATTCTTCAAAAATAGTCGCTAGGTTACTGTAATCCATCTGATCCAACGGTCAACTTCTCGTCCACAAATTAATCGCGCCAGGCATGCCAAGGGGAAGCCCGAGCCTAGCCGAGCCGTCGACGTTCATCGCATTCTAGAACAGGGCCCGCGTGCCAGCACACGCCAAAATCTAGAGTCCGTACGCGTTTCTCCATAAATGGACACGCGTACAAAACCTTCTATGCGGTCCTCATGATCTACCTCCAATTACTCCACTCGGAACCCAACGGACGGCAGATCCAATAAACCGCGCATAGAGGAGGTCACGATCCACCGATCGGACGGCACCCGTCGCCTGCCCCTTTATAAACCCCCCCACTACCTCCCTCCCTCTGAACATCGCCTATTCAGCAATCCAAATTTCCAATCCCTTGGGAAGAGAGAGAGCTTCGAACCCTAAAACCTTCCAAAATGGCCGGAACCCTAAGCTTTGCAGGATTGAGATCCTGCCCCAATCTTGCCTCCCCAACCGCCGCACGGCGCGCAGCGCCGTGGCCATAGCGGAGGTGTCGACGGCCGTGAGGCGGGCGAAGAGCCTGTACGAGGTGCTGCGGGTGAAGGAGACAGCGTCGGCCCCGGAGATTAAAGCGGCGTACCGATCGATGGCGAAGCGGTTCCACCCAGACGTGGCGCCGGCGGCCGGCGGAGCGGATTTCCTGGAGATCCACCGGGCGTACAAGACGCTCTCCGACCCGACGGCGAGGGCGCGGTACGATCTCTCCATCGGGCGGCTGGGATTCCCGGTCACGGGGCCGCTGCGGTCCCGGCGATGGGAGACGGACCAGTGCTGGTAGGCGGCCGGTCTGACAGGAGATCTACCGAAACGGGAACGGTTCGGTTGTGGAGAGAGACCCGAGCCCGGTCCAGATTTAGGTGTGCGGGGAAGCGCGTGGAAACCAACCTTGCAACGTGGCGGCATCTGAATGGCTCATCGACATGGCGGTCCATGGGGTGGGGTTTGTTTATTTTTATTTTTCTTTCCAAGCTCGCATGTGGTTGCGCGAGCAGCGAAAATGTAAAGCTTCGAGGCATATCCTTGCTGACATCTCTTAACTACGGAGAAAATTTTGCACCTTCTCCACTCCAGGGACTAAGATTTAGACGCTGCGAGTAATTGAGCATATCAAAAACAAAAAGAAAAGCAAAGAAAAGTGAACTTATATATTGTCAATTTACCTTTTTGGGGTAAAGAAGACCGATAGCCACACTAGATGTCTTTCTGTTTTCAATCCATGGGTTTAAGATAAAGCGCGGGTTCTTCGTGATGCCCACGTCACATGATGGATTGCTGTGTGTGACCACATGCAGCATGCACCATACAACCCACGTCTATTCGTGATTATCCACCATACGATAGATAGTGTATACTGTACATCATACCATATGGTGTACAGCAGAAGATCCGTGTTTTTTAAAATATGGTGACAAACACGTAACAGCCATGAACCATAACTTTTAACAAAATGCTAGCTAGAGAGGATATGTTAAGAATGTCTTGTTCCACACGAATGATATATAAAAGACAAACAAAAATTTAAAAAAAAAATAAATTATCTTGACCCCTCTCAAGATTTTGGATAATTACATGTTCCCACCTAATATTTATAAATATACATATAACTCTCTGATCAAATATAAAATTTAAAAATAAAAATATTATAAATATTTAAGACTCAAATAGATTAGATAGTTGATGATATTTGTAAAAATTATCAAATAGATTGGTAATTATTTAACAAAAAATATTCATAGGGGTTACGTGTTATGCATATAGTAAAAATTAGGTAGTAAAATGTATATTTTCAAAGATTGGATGCAAATCTGTAATTAACTCAAATTTCGAGAAAAATCATTCTAATTTACTCTAAAAAAATTATTGAAGTGAAAATTATCTCTCACAAGTTTTAAGGCTGCTTTTGGTAGCTGGCATCAAGAACTGGCAATCTATCTTGATTGCCAGCAATTTAAAGTGGGCCCACTAGACGGTTGTGTTTGGTATGCCTTTTTTGCAGTAATCTAAATTATCTTGGTAATCTACATTGTCTCCCATATGGCAATATAGATAGCTTTGGGAGGGGTGCCTATCCAGATTACTATTTCTTTGATAAAATTACAAAAAAAATTCTAGATAAAATTATCCCTTAAAAAAATCATTCAAAACCCATTACGTCTCTAGACTTCTCTACGCCATCCCCCCACCCCCCCTCCAGCACCTGCGGCTTCTTTGTGCC
>KE504634.1:33968-47119 GCA_000441515.1 Elaeis oleifera | reverse complement strand
ACAAAATAGTGAAATGAGTGAGAGTAGCAAATGATGTAATTAAGCAAGCAAATATATAAGAGAAATGGAAAGCAATAGAAGAGAAAAGCAACACACATATACTATAAAATTTATAGTGGTTCGGTGTATCCCAATACCTACATCCACTCCCAAGAATCTTTAAAAATTTTACTATAATTTATCTAAGATTACAGCCGAATAATTTTCTAGGCTCACTATTCATCCAATTGGTTTGCATGGGATACCAACCAAAATCTAACCCAAATCAATCTCTGGCTTACAATCCAATTACAAGACTTGAATGAGCTAATCCCCTTGCTTTAATCTCCAATTAAAGCAAGTATAGTAGAAAAAATTGAAATGAAAGCAATACAACTATAAAGAGCTCCTTTAATGAGCAAATGAAAGTCAATGAAGCTTGTGAAATCTCTTTTTGAGGAAGCTTCTCAGGTGAGGAGCTTGTCTTCTTGCCAAAAAGGCTATTTTGATTTGATGTTTGAGGTGGTTAAGGAATGAATGCATACTACTTAATGCCCTTGGCCTTTTCTTATTGTCTCTTATTTTTTCTTTGATTCTCGGGTATTGATGATCTTCAATGAGTTTGATGGATATTTATACCATTTAGAGGGCCAAAAGTTATTTTGATCATTGATATCCGAAATAGAGCCATTGAAAATATTTTTGAATTTTTTAAAATTCTATAGAACTAGTTGTTAGATTCAAATCGATTCGGATAAATTTGAGTCGACTCAAATACCCTTCGAGTCAACTCGATCAGTTTCAAGTCCACTCGAGTAAAGAGTCTGAAAATACTGTCTTTTGTCATTTCTGAGAACTTCGACTCAAATGAATCCGCTCGAATTTTTTAATTTTGAAAATTATTTTTCTGCCATTCTTTATTGGAGTTGACTCGGATAACACTCGAGTCGACTGAAGAGCATGTCGGCTAAAATATTTACATGTCAGAACTCTTTTTTCTTCTATTTTTTTAGTTCGAGTCTACTCAGATTCAACTTGAGTCGATTCGAACAGCCTTCAATGAAAATTTTTTGAATTTTTTCTATTTAAGAGGCTTTTTTGATTTTACCTTTTGGGATTCTCTTCCACCTGGAGCTTTATATCCTTTTACAGTAGGAAGGCATTCAAATACTTCCCATTTGAGTTTTATTTGCCCATTAAGAAATATTCTTTGATGCTTTTACAATCTTCCTGAAATATGAATTTTATGAGACTATTAGTTCTATTATATACTCAAATATTTATTATTTATCAAAATCAAACTTTGAGATTAACAATCTTCTTCTTTTTGATGATGACAAAACTTTGAGTATATGAGCAAATGATATAAATTGTGATACCAAAATCAAGTTAAGTCAAGTCTAAGAAGAAAAATCTGAAATAAAGTCAAAGCATAGCAAAATTAGAGTGTAATTTCTTTTTTATTTTAGTTCTTGCTCTCCCTTGATTTATACTTGTATGAGCAATATCATATCAATATAATATCATATAAGTATCAGAGCTATCAGAGCAATGATATATAGGAGCATCAGCATTATTATCAAAGTAAAATATAGAAGTATCGAAGCTATCAGAGTAGTGATATATTGGAGTATCAAAGCAATATTTAGCAATATTTACAAGTAACAAAGCCAAGTAATAGGGCCAATATATTTAAGGAATCATGGAGTATCATGGCTCATAAACATGGTCCTTACTCTCCCTTTTTGTCATCAATCAGAATATATATGCATCATGAGATAAACAATAGATCGAAAGATTAGAACCAAATTCATTGGATTAAACATGAGCTTTACATTGTATCAACCAAAATTAATGTACTACACAAAACAGTAAGAGTAGTACACCAAGATACAATAGGCTCGATACATAAGTTTAATACATAAATATACCAACTAGAGTCAATATATGATCAGTCAATACATCAGAAGTCAATACATCAACAAGATAGCCTAAAGTTGTAGTAAATAATCTAAACAGCCATAGGAAACTAGCTTTGCTCATCATCAGAAGGGATCTCTAAGGTCTTAGATGAGCTAGTCCTAGAAGTGGAGGGTCCAGTCCTTCAGCTTTTGGTCCTACTAAATGGATCAATCACACATGAAGCTGAGAACCCTACACACCAACCCTGGTATAGACTCAAAAGGGAGGTCGAGTCTGGTTGGTAGAAGGCTGACTAGGATGGGGAGTAGACTGGGTGGGATGAGATGTGGAAGCTCTGGCTATGATAGTGGCTGTTGATGATACTGCGTCTATTGTTGCTGCTATTGGTATTGCTCCAAAGGCAGTCTTCTAAATCATGCTAATCAAGGTGCCAATAGAGGTGAGTACAGATAAGATCCCAATCTATTAAGATCGATCAAGTCCACTGATAACTGACTACATCTCAATGCCTTTAGACTCGAAACTCCTCCTGGGCCTGGCAATCTCTCTAGCCAAATCAGATAAATCAACTAGTGCCTTGGGCTTGGACTCTGTCTGCTCTATGGCAGTCAATCCATTAGAGATAGTTCTCATCTCGATCTAAAGTCTATCTACTCTATTAGACAAAGCCCTCACATCTGCACTCACTCTCATAGAAATTAAATCGGCCAGCCTCTCAAGAAATACAGTATCATATGCTACTAGGTGAGGAGTGGAAGCCGTAGGAGGTGAAGCTAGTGGTGCTGTAGGAGATGCAGGTGACACAGGAGCTGAGGTAGGTACAGATGAAGGTGGAGAGAATGATGATGGTGGTGGAACAATGGGAGTAGAAGGCTCTCCAACTTCTGCTACGCTCCATCTCTCTTGACCTAAGACTTTCTTAACCCACTGCTCCTAACAAGCTTATAGACTATTCTGTTCAGAGTCTTGTCATCATAGATATCAAGATTGGATCATTTCTTGCATGTCTTATTCTCCAAGAAATTTTCACTTCTAAGAAGACTCTCATGAGGGGCATACCATAAGGCAAGCAAACTTTCTTCTTTGCTACAGCCTCTCTCATCTAATGCATCATGATTCTAGGTAAATTCAAAGGCATACCACGAACAATGTAGGACATAACCATAAGCTTCCTCTCAAAAATAAAATCATATCTCCCAAGCTTAGGGATGAATATCCCTCCAATCATATGATGCAGCAACCTCATATCTAGGGTTAGGGTGTTGGCTAACACATCACCTATGATATCATCTCTCCCAACAATAACCCTAAACCTTCTTTCTTATCAGGTAGTCTTTCAGGTACAATGCCATCACAAGGTATCCCAAATATCTGAGCAAGTCTCTCCTTTATAATCTCAAACTCAATCTCCTTCACAGACGACACAGACCCTCCAGAACCTCTCCTCAGATTTCCACAGAAATCTCTCACCAAATGAGGATACATGGACAGATCTATTGTGCAAAAATTTTTCAACCATGGCTTTGATCCATCTACCCATTGGAAACCATATTTTTCAAGAATCAAAATCTATTTTCTTCCTATTGCAATTGCCCTTGTTGCCATTTTTCCTGTCGGTGTGGACTAAGGAGGTGGAGGGGTTTCAATGCCTTGTTCCTCGGGTTCAATCTTCGGTTCTATCACAGCTTCGATTTTAGGTCGACTCAGCTCTTCTCCTCAAGTCAAATCTCCTTCAGTCCAAGCCTTGGACCTTCTTCCTTAGCGGTGTCGAACAAAGACCTCTTCAATTTGTACACAGTCTGCATCTTAGAAACTATCCTGCCGAATCAAAGAAGAAATCAAAGGAAGGAATGGCAAATAGAGGGCAAGAATCACTAAAGGAACTATTCTAGGAGTTTTGGGAAGGAAACGATGCTCAAAGAACTATTTTGGGAGTAGTTAGGGCACAAGAAGGTTCTTTGGGTCAGTTTATAAAAGTTGTGATCCCTACACTCAAGTTGACGCAAGCTTGAGTTGACTCAGATTTTAATTTGAGTTGACTCGAACATGAGTCAGAAACACCCTAAGATTTTTCAAAGAAATTGGGAACTTAGGGGCATCAAGGCTTTACTAAGGAGTTCAAAAGAAGATAAATCCAAAAATTTTGATAGAAGTAAGTGGAAAGAAGGGATGATTTGGTCAAAAGGGTTGCATACTCCCAACTCTCTTCTAATCATACTAAATCTCTCTTCACCAAGGGGCATGGTAAAGATATCGACTAATTGACTATCAGTGCTAACAAAATCAAGCATTACATCATCATTTTGCATATGATCTTTTATGAAGTGATATCTTATCTTAATATGTTTAGATCTTAAATATTGTATTAAATTTTAGTTAAATTAATTGCACTTATGTTGTCATATTTTATAAAATTTTATTAAGTTTAATATCAAAATCTTCAAGTTATTGCTTAATCCATAATATTTGAGCACAACAACTTCCGACAATAATATATTCGGCTTCAGCCATTAATAATGCTACAAATTTATTCTTACCAAACTATGAGATTAAGTTAACTTCAAAAATTGATAGATTCTACTAATACTTTTCTATCTAATTTATAATCAGTAAAATTTATATCTGAGTATTCAATTAAGTCAATAGATAAAAGCTTAACATACCATAGACTAACATGAAGAGTGCATGACAGATATCTAAAAATCCTTTTAACAGCTAGCAGATGAGATTTTTTAAGATTTGACTGATATCTAGTACACATACAAACACTAAACATGATATCTGGTCTACTGCAGTAAGATAAAGTAAAGATCCTACTATACCTCTATATAATTTAATATCTACACTCTCACCAAATTTATCTTTGTCAAGCTTTCAAGAGGGACTCAGATGTGCCAATAGGCTTTGTAGTCTCTATTCCAAATTTTTTGAGTATCTCCTTTATATATTTTATTTGATTGATGAAGATTCTCTCTTTAATTTGCTTAACTTGTACTTCGAGAAAAAAATTTAGCTCTTCCATCAAGCTCATCTCAAACTCATCCTACATGAACTTGACCAACTCTTAATAAAGAGACTTATTAGTAGCACCGAATATAATGTCATCTACATAAATTTATACTACTAACAAATCATTATTTATTCTTTCTAAAATAAGATTTTATCAATATTTTCTCTAGTAAATTCATTGTCTAGCAAAAATTTACTTAATCTTTCGTACCATACATGAGGGATCTATTTTAAACCATATAGTGCTTTGTGCGATTTATAAACATAATCAAAAAATATGTAATTTTCAAATCTAGATGGCTATTCTACATAAACTTTCTCTACTATATAATCATTTAAAAATATACTTTTAATATCTATTTGATAAATTTAAAGCTATAAAAGATGTAAATGCAAATAGCAATCTAATAGCTTCTAATGTAGCTACAGGAGTAAATATTTTATCAAAATCAATATCCTCTTCTTGATTATAATCATGGACTATAATCTAGCTTTATTTCTAACTACAATACCATTTTCATGTAATTTATTTTTGAATACCCATATAGTTTCAATTATAGGATGATCAATAGGTCTATCTGCTAAAGTCTAACTTTATTTCTTTCAAATTGGTTTAGCTCTTTTTGTATAGCATTTATCTAATTAAAAATATTTTAACTTCTTCTATAGATTTAGGTTCTATTTGAGAAAAAAATGCTAGATGATCATACATATTTTTTAAGGAAGAGCAAGTTCTTACCCCTTGAGGTGGGTCACCAATAATTAAGTCCTTTGAGTGTCCATGTGCATACCTCCACTCTTTAGATAGTTCATCATTTTGGCTTGAAGTGGTTTCTTGATCTTTTTCTTCTTCACTCTCCTTTTGATCTTCTTCATCATTTCGAGGAGGATCATTCTTTAGTGTAAAATTGTCCATCTTTTTATTGAGATTTCCTGCATCATCATCTAGAATATCCTTCTTTCTAGAAGGTTTGTCATTAGATTCATCAAAAATAATATGGACAGATTTTTCAATAACAAGAATTCTTTATTGAAGACTCTATATACTTTGCTAGATGTGAAATATCTCAAAAAAATATCTTCATCTGACTTGACATCAAATTTTCTAAATTATCTTTTCCACTATTTAATATGAAATATCTATAATCAAAAATATAAAATAGGTAACGCTTGATTTTCTATCTTTCCAAAACTCATCGATATTTTTTAAGATAGATCTAATCAAAATATGATTTAAAATATAATATACTGTATTGATAGCTTTCGTCCAAAAATATTTTAGGAGATCATTTTCACACAACAAAGTGCATGACATTTCTTCTAAAATATGATTTTTCTTTTCTACTACCCCATTTTGTTGAGATATTCTAGGTACAAAAAAATTATATTTTATTCTTTTTTCATTATAAAAACAATCAAGATGCTAATTTTCAAACTCAATTCTATGATCACTACGAATGCATACAATGGATAAGCTTTTCTCATTTGAAACTTTACAATAAAACTTAGTAAATATAAAAAATACTTCATCTTTTTGAGCTAAAAATATAATCCATGTAAAACATGAGAAATCATCAACTATTACAAGATCATATCTTTTACCTCCAAGGCTTGTGGTCCCAGTAGGTCTAAATAAATCCATATGAAGTAATTTTAAAGGTCTAGAAGTTGAAATAATACCTTTTGATTTAAAAAAATTCTTAGTTTATTTTTCCAGTTGACAAGTATCACAAATCCGATTCTTTTAAAATTTATTTCTAGTAAGTCTTTGACAAGATCTCATTTATATAAGTTTTGAATGCAAATCCATGCTTGTATGACCTAGTCTATGATGCCACAACCAACTAGTCTCATTGACTTTAGCTTCTATTGCGGTAAGACATTGGCCATCCTTCATGAAAAGATCATCTAGATCAACCATGTAAATATTACCATATCTATATCCAATGAACATGATTCCATTATTATTGAGACTAGAGATAATGCATAATGATGATTCAAATAAATTCTAAATCTCCTATCATAAAATTGACTAATACTAAGTGAATTATATTTCAATCCATCAACTAAATGTATATTTAATAAAGCAGTCAAAATGGGTCAGGGCTCATGGGCTAGCCCATTTGGCCCTAAAAATGGGCCAGATCAGGCTAAAAAATTCTAACCCTTTATGAAAGTAGACTTTTGGTCTGACCCCTGTAGCCTATGTGCTGAATCAAGTTAGGGTCAGGTTAGCCCATGGGCTAGCCCATATCCGATCAGGCGAATAGGCGATCACTTGAGTTGAGTTCTTGATGTTTATTCCTATTAAGTATTGGCTATTTGCTACTTGGCCCACTTGACTTCTTATTACTCATTGAATGCTGAGTTTTAATTTCTTCATAGTGACTCCAGAATAAGAAGAGAAAGCTATGAAAGTGACTCCACAATGGACAGGCCCAATCCTAGAAAAAAAAAGAAGTGGGCTGGCCCATCCCTAACCCATAGCCCACGTGGGCTAAGGTCGGGCTTGGTTTTTACAGCCCATTTTAACAAGTGGGCCAAGCTCGGCCCGGCCCACATAATCATAGCCCATAGGGGCTAGGGCCGGGCTAACCTATTTTGATAGCTCTAATTTTGAATGTAAGTAGAGGGGGTGATACGGATGTTACCAACGCCGATGATACGTCCTTTTTCATTATATCTAAAGATAATAATTTTTTCATCTTTTGCTTCAAGAGTAACAAATTATGATTTGTCACCCATCATGTGTCTTGGGCAGCCACTGTCAAGATATCTTAGTCTTTTACCTCCCTTGGCCACAAGATGCACCTACAAAAGAGAGTCAAGTAGAGGCTTTATGTACCCAAGTCATCTTGAATCCTTTTGGATTAGTTCCCATGGTTCCTTTTAGAACCCAAGCCTTTTTAACCAATTTCTCATTCAATTTTTTGAAGTCAAGAATAGGATTTGTATCTAACTTTTCCATAACTAAATATGTAACATTTGAAGTGGGATTTGAAGAAGCTTTTACAAAAAATAATTTCAATAATTTTTGCTTCTTCTAAGGTTTAAATCTTAAATCAGCTTTGTTGAAAATAGTTCTTTATTCATTCAAAATCATTTTAGTTTTGGAAACTAAATGTAAATGTTTCAACAAAGGATTTAATCTTTTTCAGCTCATCTTTTATATTTTAATTTCAGAAGTTAACAAATCTACTTCTTTCAAAAATTTTCCTTTTCATGAGTCAAATCAAGATTTAATTTTTTCAATTCTTTATTTTTCAAGCTAACTTTTATGAATTCAGTCATAAGTTCTGACAATATATCTTATAATTCATCAAATATAAAATCTAGTGTGTTTTCTGAACTTATCTCCTCTTGGTGAGCTATTAAACAAAGGTTGGCTACTTCTTGTATTTCCTCATCAGAGCTTGAGTCCTCATTATCGCTCCATGTGGCCATCATCACCGTTTTCTTCATCTTCTTCGCTGATTTTTTAAGAAGAGGGTAGTCCAGCTTGCAATGTTCAGGCTTTTTTTATTCAAAGCTCATGGGGAGCTTCTTGTCTTTCTCCTTCTTCCTAACCTTACTTGGTTCACCTTTGAAAGACTTCCTCTTGAAGTTTTGCCTCTTTTTTCTTAGAAACCTCTTGAACCTTCTTGCAATTAAGGCCAAGGCATCTTCTTCATCTCCTTCATCCGACTCATCACTTTCATCATCTTCAATTGTGGTGGATTTGAGTGTGATGGTCTTCTTCTTTCTTTCCACCTCATAGTTTTGCTTCATGGTTAACTCATATGTCATGAGACAATCAAAAATTTTTTTAATGAAAGTGTGTTGAGATCCTTGGCTTCTTAAATTATAGTGATTTTAGCTTTCCAAGTCTTTGGAAGAGATCTAAGAATTTTGCGAACAAGCTCACTATTAGTATAAGACTTTTTCAAAATTTTCAAACCATTTATAATATCGATAAACCTAATAAACATATTAGTAATAGACTTATTTGGCTCCATTTTAAATAACTCATATTTATGGACAAGCATACTAATGTTAGATTCCTTCACTTGGTTGGTATGTTCACGGATAACTTTTAACATATTCCAAATATCCTTAGTTGAGGTACATGTATATGTAGAAATTTTATTAAATTCATTAGCCTCTAGTACACAATATAGAATATTCATAGCTCTAGCATTAAGTTTAATCATTTTTATACCATGTTCATCCCAATCTACTTCAGATTTGGGAACATCAAAATCATCTACTCTAATTTTGGGTATGTGTGGTCCATTGATTATCATTCTCTAAAATTGATAAATAAGTACTTGAATGTAAATACCCATGCGTACATTTCTAATAAGTATAATTATTTCATTGAACAAAAGTGGATGGTTGGTCGATTATCCTTCGATAAGAGAAGCGCTCATTTGGATTGCCATTTGATCTTAACTCTTGATCGTTGGATCAAATACAGCTGAGTACCAAGCTCTGATACTATTTATTGTCCAGATAGATAACCCAAGAGAGAAGGTGAATTGGATTTTCAAAAATTTAAACAATTATGTATATTTTTATAAGACAATGAAATGAGTGAGAGCAAAATATGATGCAATTAAGCAAACTAAGATATGAGAGAAATGGAAAGCAATAGAAGAGGTAAGCAATACACAAACATCATAAATTTTATAATAGTTCAGTACACCCCAGCACCTACATCCACTCCTTAAGAATTCCTTGAAAATTTTCATTATAATCTATCTAAGATTACAACTTGATAGTTTTTCGAGCTCCTTATCCAAAATTCAATTGATTTTGCACAACATTACCAATCAAAATCTAACCCAAGCCAATCTCTGACTTACAATCCAATTATAAGACTTGAATCAGTCTATTCTTACTTCAATTTCTAATTAAAGTAAGTACAGCAGAATAATTAAAATGAAAGTAACACAATTATAAAGAGCTCCTTTAATGAGCAAATAAAAGTCAATAAAGCTTGTGGAATCTCTTTTTGAGGAAATGATGAAGCTTGTGGAATCCCTTTTTGAGGAAGCTTGTAGGTATGGAGCTTATCTTCTTGCTGAAAAGGCTATTTTGATTGATGTTTGAGATGGTTGAGGAATGAATGCACACTACTCAATACTCTCAGTCTTTTTATTGTTGTCTCTCACTTTTTCTTTGATTCTCTTATATATTGATGATCTTCAATGAGTTTAATGGATGTGTTACACTGTTTGGAGGGTCAAAAAGTCATTTTTGACTGTTGAAATCCAAAATAGAGCTGTTGAAAATATTTTATGTTCTAAAAATTTTGCAAATTAGCCGTTAGGTTTCAAGTCAACTCAAATAAAATTTAAGTTGACTCCAATACCCTTCAAGTCTAGTCAGCTAGTTTCGAGTCTACTCAAGCCAGAAGTCCAAAAAATGATATACTTTGTCATTTTTGAGAACTTCGACTCGAGCAATTCAAGTCGACTCAAGTAGTCTGCGAGTCCATTCGAATTTTTCAATTCTAAAAAATTACTTTTCTACCATTCTTCATTAGAGTCAATTCGGATAGCACTTAGGTCCACTTAAGAACCTACCGGCTGAAATATTTACATTCCAGAACACTTTTTTCTTCTATTTTTTAGCTCGAGTCTATTTGGATTCAACTTAAGTCGACTCGAACAGTCTTCAACTAAATTTTTGAATTTTTCCATTTAAAAGGCTTTTTGATTCCACCTTTTGGGATTCTCTTCCACCTTGATCTTTATTCTTTTCACAGCAAGAAGGCATCCAAATACTTCTCATTTGAGTTTTATTTATCCATTAAGAACATTCTTTCATGCTTTTACAATCTTCCTGAAACATGGACTTCATGAAACTGTTAGTTCTATTACAAACTCAAATATTTGTTATTCATCAAAATCAAACCCTGAGGTCAACAAAATAATTATAATGATCGATTGTCTTTCTATGCTAATAAGATTATCTTGCTGAAAGTTAGATATGGCTATATTTATCACCCAGCAACCTCCTTTGGTGCTCTCTCCAGTCTACTGCTCTCCTCTTCTAAACTTCCTCAAGAAATGATTATTGATTGAGATAGATGCTAGTGGCTATTAATTTTTCTCAATTATAATTTCTTTCTTTTATCTATATTTTTTTATTTGTGCTTTAGGGTCAATCCTTTATTTGATACAAATTGTAGACCTAGTTGATAGTTATTTAACTTGGTGTTAGGTTCCGATCACGCAGCAGAATATGCATAGAAGAAGTTTTAACATTTAAAACTAGCTGATCAGAATATAAAACCTAGAATCATCTTGCAGACTTTAATCAAACCCAAACAAGCATGCAAAGAGATAGAAGTTATACTTCTTAAAAATGATGGTCTGATAGTAGAATGATCTCCATAAGATTCTAAAGTAGAAGCCCTCCAATAGTGATCCACACAGAATTGATCAGAGTCCTTTCCAACTGATGTAGTGCTGCAGTCTTTCTTCATAAGAATACTGTCGAATTTTTTTTTCAAGAACGATTCCATCACTACCTGTACGCCTTCGAATCCTCCACTAAGACCATACCAAAATCTTTTCTCAAGAGATCTCACCATCCAAATTTAATTTGAAACTCCAATACTTGGAAAACCCAAATCCTAGGACAAGCAACCCCTTGCTTTCCTTTTCTCTCTTGCTTTCCTATCTATTTTTCCTCTCTATTTTTTTGTCTTTTTTTGAATTTTTTCTATCTTTTCCTCACTTATCACTTGCCTAACAACCAGAATATCAGTGCTTTATCACATAAGGGGCATCCCTTTAAATAAGGAATGAGGAGACTCTAACAATCCCCAAGGGGTGCCAACTCTTGGCACTCCAATTCTTCATACAGAGATTAAATTCTTCATGTGATTAATTATGATGCAGAAGAGCCTTCAAATAGAAGAACTCCTCCTCTTCTGTGCCCATAATTTCTTTATTTAATCTAGGCATGGGATATTAAGGAATGATGAGAGAATTTAAGATTGAGAGGTTAAGAGTCTTAATGAAGAAGGACTCTCCTTCTTCCTTAATGTAGAATTAAATGGGGTGGCATTTATTTTTGGCATGGACTTTTGGTGTGGCATGGAGAACTCCTACTCACATGAAACTCTTCCATGTTAGGTAAAAAATAATTAAATTCAGACATAATCCAATTAGATCAAAGGCAACAGGTTAAGCTTAGCTCAAATATTTCAAACTAACCTAATTGGAAACTTGGGATAACACAATATGCTACCATATCAAATTAACCCATAGAATTTACAATAAATCCTAATTAGATCAGACCAAGATCAAATCTTAAAGTGTGTGGCTCATTGGTTCTATATCTAGCCATCAATGAACTCAGGCTCATGTCTTAAACCAATCCAATTAAATTGGGTCAGACCAAATGCACCAATTAATCAGAACTCTTTTAATTAATTTTAATTAAACTCTTTAATTTTGTAAATCCACAAGTCAAGATTGACGTCTAGCAACGTATCATAACTATCTGAAGATAAAATTTAATAAAATATCAAAATATCCTTCAGTGATAAGTTATCGTGTAATTCAATCCTTCGATCACACAACATCCCAGATGAACTATATATATGAAATCATATCAAATTCAAATGCTTATATATATATATTTTGATTAGATGGTGATGATTCAATTGATGATATATTAAAAATTTTTCTAATTATCATCCTACTTTGATCAAAGACTTTTCGAATCATCAACCTATGAGATCACATAAGATATTCGCTCTCTTTATTAAGAGTGATCAATCTCTTATTCTCTTATTGATCACTCACAATCTCCATGCATACTACATCATATCCAGAATACCCACATAAAGATCAAAAATCAAGCTAAAAAATGAATCAAAATATGGATTCATATACACAAAGTATCATGGTGATCTCAGGTCTGAGGATCATTTGCACAACTTCCACTAGAAAATAATCAACTGATATGCAAATAAGGCTCCATCAGATATTCTCTCATAGGTCAATTCAGTGAACTCAATTCTCTAATGAGCATCCATATCTTTGTATTAGTATCACTACACAAGTGGTTGTGAGATCAATCACTCTCTCTATTGAGCATATATAGGATGTGCCAGTCTTACCGGTATCATTGATCTCTAACTCAATAAACCAATGACTGAAAATATTTTAGATTAGAGCTATCAAAGATTTAAGTCTCACTGGTATGATCTTATCGTGATCTTAAAATCATTGTCCTAATCT
>KE504633.1:4399537-4413431 GCA_000441515.1 Elaeis oleifera | reverse complement strand
AGGACTTGCTGTAAGGAGTGTGCGGCCATCACGTATCCGACTCGGATGCTGGGTTCGGGACGTGACAAGCTGCCTCCCAATAATAAATATTTTTAATATTATTTAATAATAAATAAATAAAAAACTGCTTCAAGAAACAGATACATAGTGCTTACTCTTTCGTATCCCCAGCTTTGTTCCCTTTAAAATCTCTGCAGTATCTTTGATAATGTAGGAAGTCGGAAGCCAAAATTTGTGAGCATGAACAGAGTAGGGTCAGGTTGCTGACTTCTTCATCCTTGCTTCTGCCCAAGGACAACATAATCAGGAGATCCACGTAGTTTGTTTTTTAGCCCCTTCTGTAACTTCTAAATGGATAACCACATGTCTTGTATTCTTCTTTCTTGATCCTTCGAGACACATATGAGCTCGACCTGACAAGCGGTATCCTCGGTTGTTTCGGCAAATGCTCATGGTTTCCAACACCACCATCAATTAGAGCATCTCTAAACTCCTGTAGTGCACTCATTTTAAATCCTTACCTACCTAGTTTTTAGTTTTCATATCAATCTGCCTCCGCATACTAATTTGTGTTCCCAATCCTCTTTGTTGCCAGCATTTGAATGTATGCATATTTGTGGAGGTTGGTTGTCATGTTATATTTCTTCAAAAAAAAATTTCAGAAAAGATGCGATTATTACAAGATCATCAAGCTACCATTCCACTTGACTTCCCCCATTTATTGCATATATGCTTTATAGAAGTGGCTTATTTCGTACAATGAATTTGAGATAACAAAAATACATGTTTGTTCCTTGCACATCCACCTCCACGAACCATTGAATTTTCTATTTTCTTTGCACAATCCCTCTCCATATGTACAAGCCGAAACCATTGCTTGTGCCTCCACAATCAAGGAGTTAATCCCATGTCTTGTTTTCGTAAAGATTGATCCCTTATCTTTGATCGATGCCAGCAATAGAGTACGCTGCAATCCACATGAATGCGTACTGAATATAAAAGTCCCGGGGAATAATCTCAAAGTAATATAACATCAAAATAAACCTTACATGTTAGTATCAAAAACCAAATATTTGCAATACGTAGAGCAGCAAGCCTTAAGTCAGTCATATGGGAAATGAGTAAAAATGGTTTGGCACTTACAAATTCTTGGAGATGGTGTTAGTATTCTATGGATAAGCACATGTAAGATTTTGTAACTTCTTTGGTTGCTATCATAAAATACGGTTAGCAAGTTATATGAAAACCATAACACTAGACGTTTAACTAAATTATACATCAGGTATCCAAAGATAATTACCATAACACCACCATACTTTTTTTATTATTATTTTTCTTAGTGATTATAAGATTTCCATTCAGCAGTAAGCAGACATCTATTTCAACTCAAGAAACGGCTGAGTAAAATAACAGAAAACTAATAGAAACTTGAACCAGTGTGGTATAGATTTAACATGACTCGGGTTGCAACCTATGAGGTCAAGGCCCAGCTGATTAGCTGGCAAGGATGCAGCCCACGCACGCCAACAAGAAACATCCAACACCCGGCCCCCACCTCAACCAAAACAAGATTCTCAACTGAGACTTAATGCTATTCATGGAGCTATACACCAATAGCCGTAAAAAGCAGCAATATTTATTTTAATTCCCTTTGCAGTTGAATTTAGTTCCAGAGGAAATGTTGAATTCCAGTTTGAGCAAATATGAATGGATAATGTGAGGCAAAAAATGAGAAATTTTTGACATGGCATGGAAGTATTCTTTTATTATTAAAAACTTTTTGTAATAGAGTCTCATGTCACTACAAATCTAATCCTGCATCATGGAATAAACCATGAGAGTGATCACATGCCAGTAAAACTGCAAGTTGATTCAATTAATGATAGATATATAGGTGGTTCCTAGTCTTCTAGATTATCAAACTTACAGTGTCATATCCTAATAGTCCCATAAAAACTGGTCAATTCTCCTGCTAGCTTGTGCTCCTGATTAGATACCATGATATGGTACTGCTAGAGGAAGAGAAGTATTGGTTAAAAATCAGAAAAAAAATAGAATAAAATTTTCTATAGAATGAGTTGCTACAACAGAGCTCTAGAAAAAAATATTTCTGTAATTTTTGTATTCCACTGATTTCTTCCCCTTCAAGTTATAGAAAATAACCATATATATAGTATCCTAAACATTAATGCTTTGCCTAGAAAACTGAAACAACAAAACAACTTTAAACATAAAAAATCTATAGTAAAATAATTATAGCTGTAAATAACTTTGATAAAGCAATATTCTAAACATAACAGAAAATGCATTAATATCCAACACTCCCCCTTAATGCATTTCTTTACAACTCCAATAGACTTCTAAGATAGCAGAATCTTTTCCTGGAAAGTGCCTTGGACAGAATATCGCAAATTGCACCTCAGTTCTACAATATTCAAGTTGAATTTCACCACATCCAACAGCTTCTCTAATAAAATGATATTTGATAGCAATATGTTTTGTACGATTATGACTCGTTGAATTTTTTCCAATGGCAATGACTGGCTTATTGTCACAATACAAAACAGTTCCTTCTTCTTATTTTTCTCAATTTTCTCCAGCATTCTTCAAAGCCATATAGCTTGAGAAGTTGCCTTTGCTGCTGCCACATACTCCACTTCAGCAAAAGATTGAGTAATACACTTTTGCTTCTTAAAAGCCCATGAGACAATATTTGAACCAAGAGAAAAAATATAAGCTGATGTGCTCTTCACATCATCCAAATAACCAGCCCAGTCACTGTCAGTATATCCCATCAAATTCACAAATTCTGCATTTTGTACATGATGCCATAATCAATTATAACCTGCAAATATCTTAATACTCTTTTTACTGTAGCAAAATGAATCTAAGTAGATTCTTACATATATCGAGATAATAAACTTACAGTAAACATTATGTCAAGCCAAATTATCGTAAGGTACAAAAGACTGCTAATCAAGCTTCTATACTTGGCTGCAACTACCTTCATTGAATCATCTTCCTTTTTCAACTTTTCATTTATATCAAGAGAAGTAGCAGTAGGCTTGCATCCAAATAAATTAAACTTCTTCAAAATATTTTCAGCATATTTTCTTTGAGAAATGAAGATCCCTTCTTCTATTTGAGATATTTCAATTCTAAAAAAATAATGAAGCAAGCCCAAATCATTCATCTCATAAGATTCCATCATATCTCTTTTAAATCTCTACATCAAATCTTCATCATTGTTAATAAAATTAAATCATCCACATAAAATGACACAATAAGAGTTGAGCTACTTTTTTTTAAAACATAAAGAGTAGGCTCACTTTTGCTTTTTTGAAATCCTTTTATGATAAAATACTTGTCAACTTCAGCATACCAAGCATGAGATATTTGTTTCAGCCCATAAAGAGCCTTTTTTAATTTGTATAACTTATTTTCTACCCCTTCTACTATATAATCTTGAGGTTGCTCCACATATACTTCATCTTCTAGCACTCCATTTAGAAAGGCTAACTTTACATCAAGCTGAAAAATTTCTAGCACTTTTGAGCAGCAACTGCAATTAGAGTTCTTATAGTCTCAAACCTTGCAATGGGTGAAAATTTTTTTGAAAATCAACACCAAACTTTTAGATAAATCCTCTTGCGACTAGCCTCGCTTTGTGTTTTTGGATGTTTCCATTTTGATTAAATTTTGTCTTATAAATCTACTTCACACTAACAACTTTTCTTGCTTTAGACCGATTAACAAGCTCCCAAGTCTTGTTGTTTTCTATCATGTGAATTTTCTCATCCATTGCTTTTATCCATACTTTCTCCCTTTGAGCTTCTTCAAAAGTTTTTGGTTCTATTGCTGAAAAATTAAATGAAGCATATATTTCACTCAATCTTCTGATTTTTCTTGGAGAAGACTCTAATGAAGATGTTGTCAACTCCAAACCAGAATGTGTAGGAGATAAAAAGGACATGGATCTTCTTGCATCTCTAATTGCCTTGGAAACTCTTGAGAAATTACAACAGAAGATTCTCACATCTTCTTTCCTCCCAATCCCAAGCCTGTTCTTCATTAAAATCATATCTCTACTGATTATAAGTTTTCCAGCTTCAACATCATATAGTCTATAGCCTTTTGAGTTTGAGCTATAGCCAACAAGCATACAGTTCTTGCTTTTCTCATCGAGCTTTGATCTTTTCTCAGCTAAAATATGGGTATAACAAATGCTGCCAAATACTTTCATATGCTGTACAAAAGTTTTATACCAGTCCATACCTCAAATGGAGTCCTATTCTTCATAGCTTTCGTAGGACATCTGTTGAGAACATATACAGCTGTATAAACAGTCTCTGCCTAAAAATTTTTGGGCAATCCTTTTTCATTCAACATTGACCTTGTCATCTCTACAATCGTTCAATTTTCTTCCGTAATGCCATTTTATTGTGGACTATATGCTGTTGTCAATTGCTTCAGAATCTCCTCTTCTTTGCAAAATTTTTTAAAATTTTTTGAAGTGAATTCCCATCCTCTATCACTTCGAATAGTTTTAATACTATGGCCACTTTGCTTCTCAACAATGGCTTTAAAATTCTTAAAATCATGAAGGCTTCTAACTTTCCTTCAAAAATAAACCCATGTCATCCTTGAATAATCATCAATGAAGGTAAGAAAATGCCTATGCTGATTTTGAGGAGTTTTTATTTAGCCACAAATATCGATATGAATTAGTTCCAAAGGTGCCTTTGCTCTTCAAGCTCCATGCTTTGAAAATGACAACCGATGTTGTTTGCCTATAATGCAGCTTTCAAATGGCTCCAAATTAGATTTTATCTCAGGTAGCCTTTTCACCATATTCTTTCGTTGAAGTAGTTTCAAGCCATGCAAGTTAAGATGGCAGAAACTCTTGTGCCATAGCCAAGTATCATGCATAATTATGGACTTCAAGGCTAATGTAGCTTCGTGGTTAAATTGTATAGGAAATTTTATTTTCTTCATTTTATTGATACAATCATCAAATTCTTGTCTCCTTGATCATAAAATGTGCAATAGCTTTCTTCAAAAACAAGGTGGTATCCTTTCTCCATAAGCTGGCCAACACTCAATAGGTTCTGATTTAATTCAGGAACCAATAAACATCACAATAAACTTGGTTCTTTTCTAGGTTTTGACAGCAACTTTTCTCATACCTTTAGATTCTGCTACTGCTCTATTTTCCAACTGTACCTTAGGTGTGATTATAGTATCAAGATCAAGATATATTTTTCATTTCCTAATATGCGATTACTATAACCATTATCAAGGTACCAAATATCTTCATCACGTTGTGAATCAGATTGGCTAGCATAGCAAAGATTCTTATCATCAGCATCTTCTTCAACTTTTTGCTCAAAAAAGTTAGCATGACTTTTAGCCTTGAATTTATAATTTTTTTCAACATGTCCAAAGTTTTTGCAATTGTAACATTGAGGCTTTCCACAATGCCAGCAACTCAAAGTACCATGGTTTGTCTTTTTACAGATTTTGCAAAAAGTTGAGTTATTAGAAGATGAACTTTTTTCTCTCTTGCCATCTTCTTTGTTGTTTGAGTCAAATTTCTTCCACTTCTTCTGATCTCCTTTCTTTTGATCATCTTTTTTTTATTTTTGTATTGCTACATAAGTTTTGATTGAAAAGCACTTTTCATAGCTTGATCTTCTCGTCTCAGCCTCTTATGCTCATGAGATTCTAAAGAACCCATCAACTATTCAATTGTCAAAATGGAGAGATCTTTTGACTCTTCAATTGTAGCCACTATAGCATCATATTTTTCTGGCATGCTGATCAGAATCTTCTCAACTACTCTCTGATCTAATATTTTCTCTTCATAAATTCTCATCTGATTTACAACTTCAATAATCTTTGAGAAATAGCTTTTGACAGACTCAGACTCTTTCATTTTCAGATTCTCAAACTCTCTTCGTAAATTCTGGAGTTTGATAGCTATAGCTCTATTATCTTTTTGAAACTCTCTTTGCAAAATCTTCCATGTCTCTTTGGATGTTTGTGCTCAAATAATCGTAGAAAAAATGACAGGAGAGATCCCATTTTGAATCTTGGAAAGCGCTAGCTTTGGCATTTTTATTCTATTCTCCTCAAGTTTTTCTTCTTCTTCTTCTGATAACTCATCTTCATTTTCTGGTTCATTGAATCCCTTGGTAACAATACTCCATAGCCCTTCTGAAAGAGGAAGTGTCCTCATTTTCACCTTCTAAAACTCATAATTATCTTCAGAAATAATTGGAATGATTAAGAAAGAACCATTGTTATTTGGTTTGACAAGGAAGCTATGGCTCTGATACCACTTTTGTTAGTTAAAAATCAAAAAAAAATATAGAATAAAATTTCCACAGAATGAGTTGCTACAACAGAGCTCTAGAAGAAAAGATTTCTACAACTTTATTCCATTGATTTTTTCATCTTCAAGTTACAAAAAAATGACCATATATATAATATCCTAAACATTAATGCTTTGCCTAGAAAACTAAACAACAAAACAACTCTAAACATAGAAAATCTACAGCAAAATAATTATAGCAGTAAATAATTTTGACCAAGCAATATTCTAGAATATAATAGAAAATGTATTAATGTCCAACAAGAAGAAGACACAAGATAGGAGAGCAGAAGCTAAAATAATATCTTCCACAACGTAGTTTGTGATTAAATAACAAAATAAGCATACATCCACATAGAAAAGTGAGGAAAATACATAAAATGGTAATGTAAAAGGTATCTATAAGTGATTTATTCTCTATCACTTTCAAGCATTAACTATCACTTTCAAGCATAAAAGGTAGGTAATAACCAATATATCGCTACTCATCCAAATATGGTGTTGATTCGACAAAAGCATGTGGAAGGAGCGGAGAAGCTCAAGTAACATCTTCCACACTATGATTTTGGTTAATAACAATATGGTGCATAGAATGGTAAGGTACAAGATATTTATAAACCATTTATGATCCATCACTTTCAGGCGTACAAAGTAGGTATTTATCAATTTGTCGCTATTCATTCCAATATAATGCTGATTCAACAACAAAAGCACATTGGCGGTGGAACTAAGAACCACGAAAAGTCTTAGAAATGTCTCTTGTTGGTACAGTTCAAATGATCTATATATATATTATTTCTGTAATCAGTGATAAAGTAATTAAAATTAAATTCTAGAGTGATATGGTTCAGAAAAATATAAATATTCAGAGAAATTAAACATGAAGCACCTCACTTCGATCAATTGGATTGAGCATTCATATGCTGGTCCTTGCATCCATTCTTTCGGCATTATATTTCTAACATATAAGGGCAATAAGAAACAAGTTTCTGGAGCTATGAGAGGCTTTCATGTATGCTTGCCAAGTCTGTTGAACTTTCTAAGGTTGAGAAATCGGCTTATCACATTGCTATGAATTAACCCCAGCTTTAGAAGGAAAGTGCTATAGCATCTAATTAGCTGATCATAGAACAAAAGATAAAGACCAGTTTAGCAATGCTGAAAAACTCATGCAGACACAGTTCATGAAAATGGCAAGGTGGAAATAAAGAGGGCATTTGCCTTGTAAATTATCCAAAATGAATAAACAATTTTGCATCGGCATGCTGATCATAAGATTTTAATGCATGGAAATGAACAGAAAGCCCCAATCTGGTTGCTTGCTAGATTTTGGATTGTAGATACTAATTCTGCAGTCTCAAAAGAGCATGCTTATATGGCATTCAAATTTAAGTACTGCTCTGTAAAATGACTATTTGGATCAAGCAATAAGCTTCTGAGATGTAACTGTGGCTTGTTTCGGATAGATATTCTGAGATGATACAACAGAAAGAATTAGTTCTTGAGTAATGGCATTCTAGGAAAGACCATGATAGGCTTCCATTTAGAGACGTTAAAGTTTAGAAACAAGCATGCCAAGCAGGATTCAAAAATTAAAAAGGTTAAAAAGGTTTAGGCTTCTTTTTAAACTTTGAAATAGTTCATGAGATTCCAAGGTGTCAAGGCCTAGAGGACCAGGCTTTTATTTGTTTTTATTAGAGGATATAAAAGAAACAGTAAACGCAAACGCAACAACATTACAATTCAAAAAAAGAGGAAGGGAAAAAAAGAAAGAAAAAGGTCCCGATGGACAGACAACAAGGGGAAGAAGACGCACCAACGGATATAAATTTTGACCGGATGGTACTGTTGGCACGTCAGCCACGGCCCGTGCAACTCGTTAATTTAACTTCTTGTGATAGATCTTTGGCTATTTTCTTCCGTGTCTCCTTCACTTATTTTGGCTGGCCAGATGTGGATGTTTGAGATGTGAGTGATCTTGGGCCAGTCCTCCCCTCTATCCTTCTCGCATCGGCTCTCCAGTTGGGGGCAGTTGTCAATCAACAGTTGCCTAAGCGCTGTGGGGCGTTGTAGCCCATCGGGCAACATCGCTAGCTTGCTGCAATCACGAAGTTCTAAATACCTGAGCGAGATCAGGCTCCCAAGCCACTCTGGCAGAGCGGTCAATTCCTTGGAGGAATTTATTCGTAGATCTTGGATGGTCGTGAAGAAGGTGGGAGGCTGCTGTTGCTTATCACTTTCTTCTCCCGATATGGACTTGAGGTTGAGGTTCTTACACTTCAAGTGAAACTTTTGGAGAGAGGGCATGCGCAGTTGCAAAATGCCCTCTGGCAAACACATCAGCTTATCATCACAAATATTCAAACTAGTAAGACCGGTATTGTCCTGCATCCACTCCGAGCAGGAGGGCATGCGCAGCTGCAAAATGCCTTCGGGCAAATACATCAGCTTATTGTTACGAATATGCAACCTAGTTAAGAGCGGTGAGGTCCTGCGTCCACTCCCACCGGGACAACAACAATAGTGCTTCACAGTCCCTGATACTCAGATGTCTAAGCTTGTACAATCCTCCAATGCACACTGCTGATAATAGTCGGTCACCCTCGATAGAAACATATACGACTGACGGTGGGACACGAGCAGCTACCCTCAATTTGGGGCATCCTGATGGAGAGAATTTTTCAAGGCAAGGGAATGCCATCATTGATTTTCCTGCTTCTGTTGCCCCTGTAGACCATTCCTCCAAATCACTCAACTTCGACATATAGAGAGATCGTAGCGAGGGAAATATACCTCCATCACCATAGAACTCCACTCCGATTCTCTTGACAGCAGTCATTCCGTCTATATGGATATTCCGAAGAAAGGCAGATGACCAAGCGCTGGAAGACACTCGCATCTCTCGAGATCCCCCAGCGTGATCGTAACTAGATTGCGGATCGGTGATGATGCTAGCTCTGTTCTTGTCATCCAAGTTGGGAAACTGACACTCGGATGGTTGCTTATATGTAGCTCCTTCAGATTTGATGGAGGCTGGAGCTTCCCAAATACTTCCTGCACCTCTCTTATAGGGGATGCTGTTGATCGCATACAGGAGTCATTGTTCCACATCAGAGACAAAGAATGCAGGTTTGCTTTCGTGGCTTCTATTGGATCCTGCACATTTTGAAGCTCCCTGATTTGTAGATAACCACTGATCAAATTTAGGTGCTCCAACTCGGGAATAGTACGTCCATGCTCTCTGCCCACGACAAACTTCGTCATTGTTTGGATGTTATTCAACCGGCCCAGCCAACGGGGCATGCAAATCGATCGAAAACGTCCACGGATGTCTAGGTCTCTGAGGCTGCTCATATTATTCATTCCGTCCGGCAAACTTTTAAGCATAAAACACCCTACAAGGTTCAAAGTGAGCAAGTTGTGAAGGTCGGTAATCGAGCAAGATAAAGTTTCAATTTCAGTCTCCGACAAATCAAGGAGTCTAAGGTGCTTTAATTCACTTATAGTGCAAAGCAACTCCTTGATGTCGGCTCTATTTAGATCTAATGCACGAAGATGAGTAAGGGATGACATTGCAAATTCTTTGATATCAATCCGCGGGCAATAATGGGGTCCAATAAATAAGTGATCTAAGTTCTTTGCTTCAAAGCTGCCTTTAAAGTCGTTGACGACATGGTATCGTCATAAACAACTGATGAATACCGACATCCCATGTGGAATGCTTCTCTTCATGCCCACCTCCATGATCGAGGACTCATCTCTTGCGATAGAACATGCAAGATCATGGACCAAGTCATGCATCTTACACGACCGTATATTTCTAGTATCCTGAAAAAAAGATCTCCACAACAAGCTATTGAAGTATTTGTCACGCTCCGAACCTATTATCCAGATCAGACACGTGATAGCCACATATTCCTTAGGATACCTTAAAGAATATACAAGACCTAAAATAATTCATTACAACCTCAACATTCATAATGCCTAATTTCAGTAATTAATGAAACTTGTATAATTATAAATTGAATTCCTTCAATTCTCTGGTCAGGTATCAATACCACTCTGTTTATGCATCCGCTTACTCGCAAATTCATGCCATAGCAAATTATTAGCATCCTGCAATTCTGAGAAGAAAAGAGAAATGGAGGGTGTGAGCTTTACAACCCAGTAAGAATCCCACATATCACATCAGTATAATAATATAATTTAAAAATAGCAATAAATATAAAATTTCATGTTCAATATTCAGAGTACTGTAAATATCTATAAATTATCTATCTTGTCAAAGAGATGCATCATCATATGTTAACGGATGAAACATTTTATTCAGCATTAGTTTATGTCTTGTCTTCTATTTTTTTTTCATGATCACATAATCTTTAATCTTTTCTTTTTGGCTCTGGACTAACTAAGATCATACCTCAATCTCCATCTAATCCAAATATCTTGCTTTAGTCATAAAGGTTGTCCCAGGTATAAACTCTTAGCAAACTGTCCCAGAATGAGCTCCTAGCCGGCTATCGCACATATAAAAGTCCGTGGAGGTTATCCCAGACATAAGCTTCTGACAGGCTATTCCAGACATGAGCTTCTGGCCGACTGATCTACGTATATGTCCGTGGAAGCTGTCCCAGACATAAGCTTCTGTCAGATTGTCCCAGGCATAAGCTCCTGACGGACTGTTCCCTATGACGAGGCTAGTCCAAACCATATCTTTTTAATTAATTATTACATGTTGATTTCACCAAATCAATTTTGATTTAAAGTGTGATCAAAATAGATATGTCATATCCATATAATCATATCATCAATCACTAGCATACATATATATTAACACACAATATATGTATATTGAAAAATCATACGAGAAATAATAGTATCTCAACATGATAATCTATCAACACGAATCCAATGATATGAAACCAAAGATATAAATCCAACAATAAAAATAGTATATATAATGGTGATCATGTATAGAGATTCTTACCTTTACCGTTGACTATCTAAATACAGAAATTGATGAGCTTCTCAATCTACGAATCTAAAATCAAGATATTTTACTCAATATCTTATATAGATAGTCGCATCTCTACATGACCATAATCAAATATAAAAATTATATATGGAAAAATTACAGATAAATGATTCTAATAACATAAATCTAGAACCTCTCCCAAGATCAACCAAGATTGAGATTTGTCTAAGAATCTAGATCCTCCACTAGTCCATAAGATTTCTAAAGAGAAAATCCACAAAGAGAGAGAAAATTTTAGAGAGAGAAAGTAGAGAAAGAATCTATAAAGAGAAAGTGGAGAGAGAAGGTAGAGAGAGGAGAGAGTAAAGAGAGAACTCTCTCTCATTTTTTCTACCCTTTCTTTTCCACTTTTTCTTTTCTTTCTTTCCTTTCTTTTCCTTTCTTTCCTTTTCTTCTTTTCTTTTCTTTCTTTTCTTTTATTCCCATATCCTTCTTTCTTCTTCTTCGTTGAAAACAGGGAAGGGGAAAGATATGAGCCCAGCCACCTCCCTAGCGGCGGCCCGATGAATGGTGACCTCTCATGGTGGCGGACCGTCTGACGGTCTCGGATCCTCAGTGACCAAGGTCATTCGACGATGGTAGCCGATCCAGTGGAGAGGAAAGAAAGAAACAAAAATAGAGAATGTCCGGCCCTCTATGAAATCCAACAGCTGACAACCAAATCCGGCCATCAAAAGCTTCAGGGGATTTGGAAAAGGAAAGAAGAAGGAGAAGTGGTCCTTACCTTGTCTCCGATGAGAAATCGACAGTGAATTGTTGAAGGACTTTGACGAAATTCCAGGGAAGATCTTATGGTTTTCATCGATAATTTGATTGGAGAGTTAGACAAAGTATTGAGAAGGATGGGGGGAAGGATTTATAGATCTGGATCCTAGGGCCTACTGGAGTTTGAACGGGCCTAGGACTCCCTATCGATCGGACTTCAAAGAGAAGGACTCCTTTGAGAGTCCTCTTCCATTCTATTCTTTTTTTTAAATAAAATCTGGATTATTATATTCTCTCCCCTTTTAAAATAATTTTGTCCTCGAAATTAAGGTGCTGCAAGTCAAAATCTTAAGGGTACAAACTTTTCATCTTATTTCATGCTCTAAGATAACCTTCTTTATTGAGAAAATGAAATTCAAATCCTCTACCATAATATCTTCACTTAAATCACCATACTTTCACTATGCACTCTGATTTAAATTTATCAAATTTTCTCGAGATTTACTAAATAATTTTCAACCAATTAAAATCATAATTTGTTACTCTGATACCATTTACGTCACCATCCTTAGTAGTCATAATTTAAGATTTGATATCCTTCTATCATACTCCAATGATTATAACCCAAAGTTTTGATATAGCTTATGTCACAGTCTTTAGTGATCTTAAATCTAAGTTCTGATACTATTCTGTCACATCCTATTGATCATACATAAAGTTTTGATATCACTTCATAATTTCTAGTGATCTCAAATCTAAGCTCTGATACTATTCTATCACATCCTATTCACTTATATCATAGTCCCCAAATGATCATAACCTAAGCTTTGATATCATTCTGTCACGTCCTGAATTCAACATCCGAATCAAATACATGATGGCCGCACACTCTTTAGGATGCCCTAAAGGATATGCAAGGTCTAAAATAATTCATTATAACCTCAACATCCATAATGTTTAATTTCAGTAATTAGTGAAATTTGTATAATTATAAATTAAATTTCTTCAATCCTCTGATCAGGTATCAATACCACTCTGTCTATGCATCCGCTTACTCGCAAATCCATACTATAGTAAATTATGAGCATCCTGTAATTCTGAGAAGAAAAGAAAATGGAAGGGTATGAGCTTTACAGTCCAGTAAGAATTCCACATATCAGACCAATATAATAATATAATCTAAAATAGCAATAAACATAAAATCTCATGTTCAATATCCAAATACTGTAAATATCTATAAATTATCCATCTTGTCAAAAGAGATGCATCATCATATGTTAACGGGTGAAATATTTTATTCAGCATTAGCTTCATATCTTGTCTTCTATTTCTCTTTTCATGATCACATGATCTTTAACCCTTTTTTTTGTTCTGGACTAACCAAGATCATGCCTCAATCTCCATCTAATCCAAATGTCTTGCTTAAGTTATAAAGACTATCCCAGGCATAAACTCTTGGCGAACTGTCCCAGGATGAGCTCTTGGTTGGCTGATCAACATATAAAAATCCATAGAGGCTGTCAATTAGTATGATAATATATATCTCCCTATGCTGGTTTAGGATTAGTATGATATATTAATTGATATTAATATATCAATTAGTAAATTAATATTATTAATTTAATGCACCATGATCCATATAGGATTAGTGTGCAACATAACTTGTTATTTCAATCTACAAACCTAAAATTTGAGAACGTAGCACATATTGGGCTTGTTGGTAGGTCCATACCATCTTTCAATTTCATGAACTGTTCGACCAAATCATACTATATATATAT
>KE504633.1:4384380-4395012 GCA_000441515.1 Elaeis oleifera | reverse complement strand
GTTTAATTTAATAAATATATATATATATATATATTATATATATATATATTATTTTTTTTTTTTTTTTTTGTTATCCGTGCATCAGATGGATTTTAATACCTAGTAATTTTAAATCAAGACCCAACCTTCAACTAATCAACCAATCTCCAGTTAAATTAATAGAAAGTATTTTAGGCTCACTGGGTCAACTACCTCAAATCAAGTCATGCACAACCTAATTTAACCCAATGCAGTGGTAGGCCTAGTTGAACATAGGTTCATGTCCCATACAAGATAAAATGAAGTATCCAAGTAATAACATATGTAAAATAAAGACTAAAAAGCGACAATAATGATTTACGTAACAGATGGAAAATAATTAAACAAGCAAATAATCCATGCACAAAAAATTAAAAGATTAAAAATAAAATTTGCTTTAACTTATTTTTTTCCCCACGTACCTTCGGAGTGCTTCAATAGCCAGGCCCTTAAATTCTCAGGGCTATTTACGTCATTTCGTTCTTATTTCCCGCCGTCTGCCAACGGGGGTCGCAACGGCAACGGCAACGGATGCCCAACCGCGTTGCCGGAAATCCTAATTCAAGGCAGCAATCCCCTTGTTTCTCTCTCCACCCCCAACTCCCCAACCGAAACCCTGACTCTAATTTTCCCCTTCTTCCTCCCCAACCGAACTATAGAGTAAGATCAATGGGGAGCACGATTCACCCCTGGCTCACTGCTAGAATTCGAGAAGAATCTAGCTTCTAGAGGCTCTAGATTTAGGTTTGGGAGAGAGGGGGAGAAAAAGGCGGGGGGGGGAAATTGGCGATGCGGGAAGCACCAGGGCACCACCGAGCGGCCAGAATGAAAGACGCTGACCGGGTGCCGCTGGTGGCGGTGGCGATTGACGACGATAGGAATAGTCAGCACGCGCTAAAATGGGCGGCGGACCATGTCTTGACGCGGGGGCAGATCTTCTATCTCCTCCATGTCCGCCGGAAGATCCGTGACATCCAATCTCCAAGTCAGCCCACTCCGTTCTCTTGTTTGTTACATAAAAAATTGATTTTCATTGCATTCAGTGTGTTTTATCGGTGTTTTGTGTTGACGGGCAGCTCAAAATTTGATCTTTTGGCATAATAAAATAATAATAGCATCAGCAGTAGTATTCTATATTTAGATGTGTTTAAGCTATATATTTAACAGTATGGTTCTAATCAGCTAGGAAAATTGTTGCCGATTATCTCAAGAAGTCATCTTGGAGGGAAATATAACAAACTTATAGGATGTTGACCTGGAAAAGTTATCTAAAACTTCAATAGGGCTTATTTATTGATAAAGATTGCTCACTCTGAGTTGAAAATATTTACCTCTGGACTAAAGTATGTTATTTCACCAAATATACTCTATCCTCTGACTCTGTCTTCTTTCTTTAGTTTTTAATAATTGAAATTTGGCAACTTATTTTTCGCTCCATCACATTACAAGAATTGATGTGGAGATCGTATGATCTTCATAACAAGGACATCAGTTGAAAGAATAACTATGCTGGAAAGATCCTCCTCATCAAATAATAAATCTGTTTTTTAAACATCTCTGCTAAATCTGAAGATTTTTCAGTTCGCAATCTGGACCAAAAAACTGGAACAGACCCAGTATCCAGTGATTTTATCTCTCGCTAGTTTATTTCCATTAAACTGCTCTGAAAAAAATGGCACTTTAGTAATCAAGAGTTACTTCATCTTGCTTGGGATCTTTGATTGCTGAGGAAGCTCATTGATGCTTTAACAAATATTAGTGCATCAACTGCGTATAGAGGAAACTTTGCAAGGTGCGGCAAAAAGGGCACGCACTTTGTTTGGATCTGCCAGGGATTTTACTGTGGAGGTATAGATCATAATTTCGATGACAAGAGAAATAATGCTGGAAGAAGATTTTGGTTCGTTGGATCTGTCTTTTGCTGCTAAGAAACCTGAATAGAGAAGTATTAGTTGGAAGTGCACTCATATATAATATTTTATTCTGTTGGAAGGATAGAACTTGTATATGCTGATTAGGATATCTTATTTGTAAGCTGCTTTTGTTTGGCTTAAAATGGAAAACTCTTCAATAATCTGTGCCTGCAGTTAAATTGATCTCTTTGAATTCCTATTGATTGTCATTATGATATACTTTTCTTTGTTTTCTAAAGTTTATATTTAATTATTTTCCTTGTTCTAATTACATAATTCTTTGGAGATATTTATTCAATGTACAGTTGGACAGCAGCCTTCAATATCAGAAGTGAATGATGGTGTTGCTCTTGGCTTTCTTGAACAAATGGACTTTCAAACTAAAGAACTACTTCTTCCTTTTCAATGTTTCTGCAACAGAAGAGGGGTATGTAATTGGTCATCTTTTTTGAGGAAAGTTTATACTCTCAGAAAGTATGAGTACACCATCCTGAATGGCTTGAATTGTTTATAGGATAGAACAGAAATACAAGTCAAGCATTCTTGATACTTCAAATGAATAGAACTAGTTATAATGTTTTATTCCTTATGTAGAAATGTGATTAAATTTAAAGTATTTCTATAAGACATTTTCACTTAAAAGTGATGCAGAGAGCAATTGTAAGAATCCATATCATTCACTCCTTTCATTTTTTCTTAAATTATGTTCTGCATGATTTACACAGCTTTTTCCCTCTCTACTGTTATAGTGATTCTATATTTCATGCCTCTGAACTGTTGTTTAATTTTTGAAAAGAAGCATTGTATCTGTAAACTTCAGGCTGCACTGCTTTTTAATATCCTCTTTTCGAGGAAGACATTTCTATATATCTATATTTATATACAAATATGTATTACATTTTGTAGTTAGGAATCTGGCTTCAAACTTTGTATTTTGTCTCAAATTACAGATTTTTCATACTATTGGTTACAGTTAAGAATCTTGCTTACACCTCGACCTTTCCTACATAGTATTGGCAATCATAGGTGCTCGTATGCTTGATTTTCATTTAGGGCCATTTAGATATTGATGGGTGCATGTCATCAAAAGTCCCTGCTTAGAGGGGTCATGTTGTTAAGGGCAGTGGAGTGGATATGCTGTTTTGTCATTGAAATAGCAATATACTTAGAGAGCAGATTATATATATCACCTTCACTTTCCTATATAGGTCATTCCAAATTCAGAAGCACATAGACCTTGCTACATCAGAATATGTCATGTTACTCAGGAATTGCAACCTTGAATCTGGGCAGATTATTGCTTCCTAACAAATTATCTATGAAGTTTTCAATTGTTATTTAGGGCTTGCAGATGGGGTCATTTCTAATTTGCAATTGCATCATCTTAAAAGGGGCAACAGAGCAAGATCTTTTTTAAAGAGAGAGAAAAAGCTAGCAGTGGAAGATCTTTATATTTATATCAGGTGCTCATAGTTTGTCCTCTGTTTAAAGTAAATTTATCATGCATTTATACTTTGATCCACATAGCTAAACCATATAGATGAGGTTCAGCTTTGAATTAAGCTTGTTCTAAAGAAGCTCATTTAAAATTCTGTTGAACCGATGCAATTTTGTGTGGTATCTGATTCTTAGGAATGGTCAATATAGGCTATGGTCCCTTCAAGACTTACTAGATGCATTTTCTTAAAGTGCTTATACATTGTTGTCCTTTCAACCTATAGAATGTCTTTCACCTGTGGTTATATGGATTTCTAATCCTTTCATAGGATTGTACATTTTCTTTTTTCTTTCTTTTTTTTTTTTGCATGTTTTCTTCCATTTTCCTTTTGTTTGGTGGGTACATTGGCTTCTTTTATTGTTCTCATGTTTGTTTATCTTTTGTAAATGCAGTTGCAGTTCAAGGAAGTTATTTTGGATGACACTGATGTGCCAAAGGCAATTGTTGATTTTATTGAAAACCAGAACATTGACAAACTATTCCTGGGAGCATCATCTAGGAATGTTTTGATTAGGTACCTGTTTTCCAATTTTAAACATCCTATAACCTTCCTGCTTTATTTTTAGTTCCATGTTACCACTAATCTTTTTAACAATTTCATTTTAGTTTTTCCTCAAAGATTTGTTCACTTTAGTTTCTGATGTAGCAGATCTTTTAAGGCACCTGATGTGCCTACCACTGTTTCCAAGACTGCACCAGAGTTTTGCTGTATATATGTTATATCAAAGGGGAAGTTATCTTCAACTAGGCCTGCTACTTTTCAATGGTACGACGACCAGCTCCCAAGTTCGAAACTGACAGTGCCATAAATCAATTCCAGTCTATCAAAAGTTTGTCAATCTGACATAATTACTTTTTGTATTATCTGACTTGTAGTTTATCACATCTATGTCTTTTATGCTGATTGTCCCAGTGCATGTGAATGTTTGCAGGTGAACCAGATGCCAGGCACCATACCAGAGTACCTGCAAGGTTAGCTGACCACTTTGTCTTCACTCCATTTTCATAAATATTGATTTAAAAGAGTACTTGTTATCATATTTATCAGAGCTGTCATAGAAATTTATGCTTGTTCTTTTTGAGAACTATGATGGGAGGAAACCTGGCCATAATTGGGGTGAGAATGGGATTCGAACCTAGGTTGCTGTTACTGACACTCGATGACTTTACCAACCGAGCTAGTTGGTACCCTCATTTCCACTTGCTATGTTGCTTTCTAAACCATAACACCAATGATGGTTACCTTCACAAATTCTAATGAACATTTTCCTAGCTACAAATTCTTTCTATGTAAAGTTAATCAATTCAGGCAGTTGAACCTCCTCTTACTGAATTTGAACCGGGACCATCTGATATTATTGGGAAATTGTGTACTGACCAGTGATAATCCAAAGTCAACCAAGAACAAAGAAAAAAAAATCCAAGTACGAATGCTATTGTTGAAAAAAGAGTAGTCACTGTTGGGATCTTTTACCTGATCTGGATCTTTGGGTGGTGCAATATGCACATGATGTCTTTGTTGGCTTTCGTTGTCAGATAACAAGACATTTATCTGTTTCTTCAAGGATCTTCTGACTGGTTTCAATATCTATCAGACTTAGACAAATATCATTCATCTGTTTTGGCATTGTTATTAAATTATTATACTCTTTATCCATTATGAAAGATACATAGATGCTATTATCATCCTATGAGGAACTTGGGATTGTTGCTTCATTCCTTCCTATTTATTAGGCCTTCTTATGTTGAAGTTCATCTTGCTGATGCTAAATGTTTATCAGGTTTCATCCAGCTGCAATTGGTTATGGTGGTGAAAATGTGTCATTTGAAAGGAGTTATGAAGCCAGAATTAGCGAGAAGATCAGAAGGGACAACCATGCAGGGGTTGTCTTGACTTTTCATATCAGAGTGTAGCTTCATGTCCCAGCCCAAGTAGGACAAGAATCGACCAATCAAATAATTTGTTCCTCAACAATTTTGTCCTACTGGGGAACCTCAATCTTTATGTCTAATGCAATCAGTGAATACAGTTTTCATAGCCACCATGATGAGCAACAGAATACTAGTGCCTACTCTTCAAACAAGAATACTAGTGCCTATTGTTCAAGTGGTTCAGGACCCAGCAGCTATGAGCGTTCATTTCGGATCTTGAAGGAGGAATCTTCTTTGTCCAGCCACTCAGTGGTATGCTCAGTTGCTTCTCTGATATTAGATTCGTAAACTTTCTAATATTTCCAAGGATTCTTTATCATTATGTTTCTTCTATATTGTGAATAACAACCAACAAGACTCAATTCATATCTTTGAGAGACTCTATAAAATATATATATCTTTTGGTAGAATTAGCTATACATGGCAAAGACTTGCTCATCAGTAAGAGGAAGTCCTTTCCCATTTTTCTCGCAACTTCCATCTGACGTTTTATTGCATTCCACATTTTAGCCAATCCCTTCTCATGAATTTGATCCTTGTGAAGCTATCTATGGTAGTATTATTTTTATCACTTTCTCCTGTACTGATGCTGCACCTGATCTTCTTTTAGTATACCAACAACTATATTGTTTTTGAAACTGCTCAGGACATCATTCTTGGACATTTCTTCTCAATGGACCTTCAATGGGCTCTTGTTTAGTTTTCTTCTTAGAATTGTACTGCATGCAAACTGTAAAGAAATAAGTGCTTCGTGCCAATGTTGGTGTAGCATTAGCCTAGTAGAAAATTAGCCTGTCTGGCTAAAACTAGTTCTTGTGCTTGCTTATACACCATCTTATGTTGTCCTCACATTACAGTCCCCTGAGTATATCGGTCATCATATATACCAAATTGCAACTTTTTGGGTTGTAATATAAAATATTGTTCCCCTTTGTCTTTAAATCCATACAATGTATACATAAACATGGAGGCTGGGAGCAAAGTGCCTAACTCGCATGGTCTTGGGTCTTCCCGTGGATGGGCTTAAATTTTCTCCCTTGGACACCAAACATTGCAGTCTATTTTGCTAACTTATAAATTCACCAGTTCATTAGCATTTACCTTATTCTAACATAAACTTGGCCGGTCTATCATTAAGGTGAAGCTTTGAATGTTGATGGAACTAAACTTAGGATTCCCTTGATGAGACGTATGGTCAAAGAAACTGCAGATTGGTTGACTAGGACTCAGATGGTTGATGATGGAAACTCTGTCCACATTCTTATGGTATCTACGTATAGAGAACAAAAATGAAAGAAAGAATATATCAGAGTGATATGAAATAAACTGAGAAACTCTATTTGGGAAAAGTCATATAGAATACTACTAGCTTTCAAAGTAACCTAGATAAAATGTCTATGAACAATGGACTAACATATAATGGTTACATAGGATATTTCATGAGACTTGGATACACCAACCATAACCTGACTCATTTCCAAGTCTTTGTAACGTAAGTGAACAACTTTTAGGGGCTGAGGCATATTTATCTAGAATGATAGAATCTATGTCTTGAAAGTTCTGCATTCATTTCCTAGTGGATTCTGTTCAAACCTTTTCTCAAATATATATCATTTGTAGACTCAGAAATTTTGTTTCTTACATTAAATTTTATGATTAATTTATGAATTCAACTACTTGAGTCATGAATAATCACCATGATCATTTATATAATGGATATTAGTTTATTAAAGTTATAAGTGAAAACTAAGAGAGGATCTGGGACAATTTGGTGGATCCAGGTCGAAGAAGAACCATATATGTCCTGATACATGGTCAGAAACAAGGTAAGGTACATGCTTGGCATGGTTTTGATATTATGCTTTTTAGGCACAGTTGCTCCCATAAGAAAGCATGCACATTGTTGTTGCCTTTTTGAGCAAAAGAAGGCATCTATGCTTGATAGTTGATACACAAGATTTTTCAAGTAAACATAAGTCTTGTACTTCTAAAGAAGAGATGGTTCATGTGTCCTACAAGGTTATACTGATATCTTCAAAGCTCGCATGAGTTTCTAGTAGGTTTGTACATGTCCCACTGGGATGTATGAATACCAACTAGGGCATATTTTGTTAGAAAATGTGTCCTAAAGCCAATCATTTAGGTTGTAGATGATTTGATCCATACATGTATATGAATCATAAATTGATAAATATTATCTGGCAGATTCATCATAAGGAATATATCTTTCTAAATAGAACTCATATGTTATGATGAAGTCCTTAGAGCTACTTCCAAAATGATAAAGGAGGATTTATCGTGTGGTTCTTAAATCCTACTCACGATCAAATGATATAATTGTTACAAGGACGATAATTATATTGAGTGTAGGTCGTTGTGTACCATATTAATTGGTTGTCCTTTTAACCAAGATGTGTGGTGACATGGGTATGGCATACGGGTGATATGTAGGAGTACATTTCACTGAGAGTGACTACTTCTAGAGCACTCTGCTGTCAAGAATTTTTCTGATGGGATATGGGTATAAATGTCCCTCTGATCTGAGCCTACCTCGGTGACTTGCAAGCAACTCACTGTGCTTTGGTGCCGACTATCCGAATTTCTAATTCAGTAACGGAAGGTTTTAAGTACAGTCAAGTACTTGTGAAGTCTGAGTGCGAGTCAAGATGGGATTGACTGCTCCAAGTAAAATTGAAGATGATGCATCATTGTGTTTCAATTCAGTAAAACTCTGACCAAAGTAGTCCTAGTGGGAGTCATAGGATTTTTAAGGTTGAGACACAATGTGGACTATTTATCTAGGATTGACAGTTTAATCCTAAGTCGTCCTTGAGCATCGAGAGTCAAAGAGATGAATTATACAGTAACTATATCCACATGGGTTCTAGAGTATTGTTGGACATACATTCAACCTATCTGGGCATCGGGAACTATTGCTAGATGGTAGCTTCGATTAGTACAGAAATCGGTTCCTGTGCTACCAGCTTCGGTTCAAATCTATGGAGACACACATATAGAAGTACCTGTCTGATCAAATGGCTGATCGATGATTATGAATCGTTGAAGGATTTAATTATTAATGTGATTGATGATTAATCCTATACAAGATTGTAATAATTATTTATTAATGGTTGGTAAATTAGAGGAATAATTAATTAACAATATAATTATTATTGTTTCAATTTGATTGAGCTATAGAGATTGGATCAGATCTAATTGAATTGGATTCGGTTAGGTTTGCTTTGGATTGATTGAATGCAGTCCTATTGGATAACAGGGCTTGTTCCAATTGATCTCAGAGATACAAATCAAATTTTGAGTTGAATAAGATTCAATATAGTTTGATTTAGGCTTTGATTGGATCAAACCCTATTGAATAATAGGCTTGATTGGATCAAGCCCCATTGAATAAAAAATACTCCCACCAGACTGGTTCTTAACCTAACTAATTTCTAATTGGATTGGGCCTAATTAGTTTCATAATTGGGCTAGGACCTAATTAGTTAATTGTTATAACTAATTCTTAAGTTAGGATTGGATCCAAGAATTAGTTAGAATTGGAATAAGATTCATGAGCCTATTTGGAATAGGACTGAACCAACCGTAACCCATCTATTTAAGAATTCCTCATGCCCCACCTCTTCACCGTGAGAAATCCCATGCCCCAAATCAGATGTGCGCCATCTCCTCTCTTCCATGAAAGTATTTTGGGCGTCCCTCTCTCCCTTGTTGAGCCAAAGGGAAAAAATAAGGAGGGCATCCAAGAGTTGGACGCTCCAATTCCATATGATGCCAACCCCTCTTCTCCTCCCCATCTTGATGTGATTTTGTGAGACTTTTGCTGCTGGTTCTTAGGCGTCAAAGAGAGGCTCTCTTGCTGGTCTTACAGTAGAAAATTGGAGAAGAAAAGTTCTTTCCAACGAGAGAAAGAGAAGGAAGAAGAAAGATCTTCTTTCTTGTGCGCAGCCTTGGAGGAGTTCTTCTCTCATATTTTTCTTATTTTCTCTAAGATGACAATCAGATTGGATCTGATTTTTAATATGAGAATTTAGAGAAGAAATATCAAAAAATCTGGTTGGATGTTTGGGGCTTTCTAGGGCTCTAGATCAAGGAGAAAAAGGGAGAAGATGAGAGAAGAACAGTTCTTCTCTTAGATCTCTCTTTTGGATTCTTCTATAACTTAAAATTTTATATTATTTTTTATATGAGAAATTAGATTAGATCTGATTTTCAGCATGAAAAATCAAAGAAGAAAAGTTCTTCTTAAAGGTGTGAAAGGAAGAGAAAAAGGTTCTCTCTTATGTGTGGGAGAATTGAGAAGAAAAGATTCTTCTCTTGAGATCTATCGTAGAGATTTGATGCGTGGATCCAGGAAGAATAGGAGAGGATCTCCTTGTTCTTCATCTTCTTCATGTTCCTCCTAGATCAGCCAAAGCATGGTGTCTTCATAAACTAACACTCCCGGAGAGATCGATCAGCACAAGGGCTTCGTGTGGATACCTATAGAGGTCGGATATGTGTGCGGCTACTAAGCATTATAAAGAATCAATTATCACGGATTTCGAATGCAGTGATCTGCTATCCGCGCTCAGGTATAGAGTTTTGAACTCAATTCATATTTAGATATGATCTAAATATAATTTAAATATGATCTAATTTGATATAGATATGATCTATACTTGTTGAATTTTAGATTTCAGATTTACATACATGTATATTAGTTCATGTCATAGTTCCTGTATAGTAATTTTAGATTTGATCTATGCATGCATTGTAGATTAAATTATTTAATCTATATATGTTCCACTACAAATTTAAAATGCATACACAAAATCACCACGCTTCCCTTCAACTAGTATCAGAGCAAAGGTTCGTTATGATATGAACATATATGTATGTAAAGTTGAAATCTAGATTTAGTAATGCATGAGATGTGTTATGATCTGATTTTAGATATGATCTAATGTAAAAGTTAGATCTATATAATTTAGATTAGATCTAAATTTTTGCATATATGATATGTGAGTAGATTAGATGATCCAATTAGCAAGTACTTAGATTAGGTTGATCACCAAGCCATCCAGTCATTGGAGCAAAAAAGATTTAAAGGCTCTCTCTTCCTATTCGATAGGGTGCTCTTATGGCGTGTAGGGGTGCCACGTGATTTAATCCCATGAAGAAAATTGCAAAAGAAAGAACTTACTCTTCTGCAAAATTCTAGATGTTGAAACCCTAAGAGTTGTTGTATATGATACAAAATTTGAGTTGTAT
>KE504633.1:4330904-4351058 GCA_000441515.1 Elaeis oleifera | reverse complement strand
AGAATTATTTTTATTAATTTCAATGTTCTTCAATTTTCATATGTATAGGCTGGCTATAATTTTTTTCTGCTTCCAACTCTCTTGTTCTTTTGATTTCCTGGGCAGTGGATCTTAGTTTCAATTAATTGGAATCTTTTTTACAAAATATTGTAAGTTATCAGATGTGTGGCTTGGATGTGAAGCTTAGGTGATTTCAATAGTTCCATACTTAACCTTTGTGTATGTTGTGGATGCTAATCCTCAATAAGTATTTAGAGTTATTTTCCAATCTTTATGTTCCTAAGCATTCTGTACCTTATCAGATTAGTAGGAGTTCCTCCATGTCTAAACTGAGGACCACAGTCAACCCAAACTTGGCTTTGAGGATTAGGGATCACGGACTGAAAATGTTTAAATCAGTTTAATTTCTGGTTAGTTTATGTTCTTCTGACCTGACATTTGAACCATTTTTTGTTGTGTCTAGTTAAGCTGGGCAGAGTATAGAAATGTAAAGTGAACGCAAAATGTTTTTAGAAAAAAGGCCTCCACATGGAAGTCTAGAAGTTATGGAACTTTAGGAACCCTTGTCCAAGATCTTTTCATTTATGCTGGAATCCTTATATTTCTTTTATTATTTAAAGAAGGTCCTAGGAGTTTAGTCAGAGCGCAAGTGTTTTAATTGTTTGATTAACTGGCTGAAGTATAGGTTCCTAGGTTAGGGAAAGATTAAAGACCTTCATTGCAGAAAACATGTGAAGACTATTCTCATAATGTTTGGGTCCTACTTTGTGAAATGCTTCTGATCATAGGTTTAGGGAATCCTGAAGTCAAGAGTTGCTTAGGCATTTTCTTTGTCGCACTCCAAGGGAATCTGAATGTTGCAGCTTTAATAGTTGTTGTTTTCTAGGTATAAGAAATCCTTTAGTCATCTAAAATAGACATTCTATCATTATGTTGGTGTCTGATTGTGGGATAGCCATACAAGGTCCTAATAGGGTGCTATAGATTTGGGCCCGTATCTAATCCTTGAAGTCTGAAACTTTCATTGAGTTGAGTAAATACCAAGTCTGTTTGGAGGGAAATCCATGTCTCTGAGCACAATTTCAGTGCTATTTTTTAGCATAATCTTGCCTATCCAATCATACAAGTTGCAATTGGCTATCCACTGCAAGGTATAAAATATCTCTTTTCATTCTTTGGCTTAGTATTACCAAGGATGTACTATCTCTTTATTTGAAAACATTTACTCTGCAAGTAACTATGTGTTCTGTGAAGAAATTCATACAAACCTAGACTCGACATGGAACCCTTCACTGGAAACTCTTCATATAGTTCTTGATCATGTGACTGCAAATGATGCTTGGCATATCAACATTACTTACCAAGTATTGAGACTACACTTGCTTCATGACAGGAATAAAGACATTCGAATAAGAGCTTACAATTCAAAATCAGATATATAAATGGCACTTGGCTTTGGAGATCTGGATAAAAATCACTTTACATTTCTTTAAGAACAAGTACAAGGGAAGCATGGCCAAAATCAGAGTGAGGGCAGGATCAAAACCAAGGTCACTGGCATGCAAGACCTCGTGACTTTACCAACTCAACCAGTTGGCATGCTTATTGTGGTCTGGTTTCTTAAGATCTAAGATCCGCTTGTGATTGTCACGAATGTATTTCAAAGTCCAACTCTGCTAGGCTGAATATATGCCAAATGGAGAATACATTTTGATCATCCTTGATATAATCTTGCAGTAAACAGAAATGTTTTAGAGAAGAGAGGAGAGAAAAGAAATGTTTCCATAGTCTCCAACGTTAGGTGCTGAACCTATTATGAGAACTGGCCTCCCACCTGCTCTAGATGCTTCCAAATGTTCATTCATTGCTATAATTACCTACTGTTACTAAGAATCCTTAACTTGTAGGTTAAAACTTATGCGGTCTCTTTTTCTTTTTTTTGCCCATCTCTAAAATATTTTTAGAGAAGATCCATTCAGCAAGCTTCATTAATGCAAATTTTCTCAATTACGTCATTTTCTACCACTTTCTAGAATACATATTTCTTTCTTTCCACTTCATGCTAAGTGGTAAATGTAAAAGTTAATAGCTTCTCTGTGCATCTCAATATGTGCTATCATTGCCCGCCTTTCGAAATTAGATTGCATTTATGTAATGAATGACAATCTCAATATTTTATCAACACCAATAAGCAGCTTATTTCCTTCCATATTGGGTTGTCTTACCGGACATTCTTTGGCATTGGTTTCAGTCAGAGGCCAAGGTCTCCAATAATACATGTTTTTCAGAACCCTTCTCACTACTCCCAACCAAGTATTCTTTCCTATCCCTTCCACATCTTTGATCATAGAGCTTGAATTTGAGACATCTCTGGCTGACACTATCAACTATCAAACTATCTCAACCAGTTCCTCCTCACTCAATTTTCCAATAGTAAGAAACATTTGTGCAAAGTGCTTTGTCTATTTTTGCTTATTGAATATTATACTTTTCTAACTATTTGTATTTTTCCTGCAATTTTTTGAGTAAATTTCTATCTGAATGCAGGAGCTGGCTGATAGTAGCTGTGTCTATAGGATGGAGATACATCACTCCGCCAGCAAATGCTCGCAAGACCCACAGGATCCAACAGCTGATCCCTCTCTCCCTCACACCAAGAGTGTTAAATGCTACAAGTGTAATAATCCAGAAGCTGTCTTCTTCCAGGTCAGATCAGCTTAACTTGCTCTACTTATTTTCTGTGTCACTTATGGAAAAAGGTCATTTGTCTAACAATTCCTGCTGGAATGCACACCCTGTGGATGGTGAAACTATGCTGCTTCTATTACCACTCACAAAAGAATCTGTCTTGTTCATGCTGCTTATCTAATTGGGCATGATTTGCCCAACAAGGGACATCATATTGTTCTTTTAACCATATGTTTGTTTTAAGCCCAAAATAAGAATTGCAACTTAGAGACAAAACTAGCAAGATTCACCATCTTGATAGCAGACCCCATGCCGGTACCGTTCTATTATAGTATTGATACACAACGGTATGAGACGGCAAGCATATTGAGCCTCGGTATAGTACAAGATTGCGTACCGGTATGGTACAGTATGTCTGTACTAACCAGCATAGCAAACCTTGCAAAATGGTCTTATGAGAACAAAATATTTCTTCTCCTTCTCTTCTTCTTTTTCCTTTTTTGGTAGGTTAGTTGCTTACTAGGACCAATGAAGATGAGCTATTTCAGTGTGGCTTCCAGATTTTGTTGCTGAAGTTTTGCAATGTCCAATGGCACATGTTTTTAATCTAAAACTTTCGTGAATTTGATAAGTTTCTTTGAAATTCATGTTATTAAGTTTTGAAATAGCCACTACATCTATTTCTTGTATAATATTATCTTGCTTAGGGTATTTAAACAAGCTAGAACACAAAGCCAGTACCTGCACTTTCACTTATTTAAACAGGAGTTTGTCAAGATGATGTGCTTCAAGGGAACTTTTGTCTTTACAACTTGCTTCTCATGGATGCTTCAAATATTTGATGTATAGAACTAACCGTGGCCTTGATATATGTTTTTGACATTTTCTCCAATCATACTCTTTGTAGGTCACTGTTGGTTTTGCTTATTCTTTATCAATTGTTTTATCAACTTCTATAGACTCCTGTTTGTTTAATGGTGAGAAGAATCCAACTACTGCAAATACTAGTAGTGCAAAGTCAATGTTATTGCTCTGATCTTCTCAATTTTTTAAACTGCAAGCAGTGTGAGCATTTTGCTGGTCAAACTTACTTATGTATATAGCTTAAAAGATAATAACACCAACAACAACAATAAGAAAGAAAGAATCACATGCTTATCTGCGTCTGTATATCTCATCAACACTAAATCAATGGAGCCATCTCAAAGTTTTAATCTACGATATTGTTCATGATCTATGATATCTAAATTGACTAGAAACTAACAATTATGTATGTTAGATATTTCTTACCTTTGTATGAAGTGGATACAAAATGGACAATGCTAATAGTATGCACCATACGTTGATTTGGTTTATAATTCAGAAGCATCTAACACTATTGAAGTTTGGCTAGTATTTGTTTTTAGCTCACTAGTTCTATTGCTAAAGCATCATTTCATGTCCATTTGATGCATCGGGAAGCAACCTCCAATATACTTGAGTTTTGGTTTCTTGGCTATTTAGACATTGTAGAGCAACGTTAACTCTGTGAATATTCATTTTGAAAGGCCTCTCAACGATGATAAACCATAACACTTGCCACTTGGTGGAAATCCTTTAAACGAGGGTAATGTTCTGTTTAGCAGAAGCTCAGTTGGCTTCTGTAACTGAAAAATGACTTTTTCATGTTCGTTAAATAACCAATATGATGTTTTTCTCGCTTCAATTATCTGCAGCTTATAAATGAAAACAATTGAATAGTTTAAAATGCATCAATAAGGTGGTGTTGCAACCATTACATTGTTTTAAGTATTAATAGTGAAATTAACACTGAACAGCTGATCATGAAAAAGCAATTATGTCTATCAGATTGCACAAATCCTCATATACCTCTACAAGTATGAGTAGGAATATATAGACAGCTAAACACCTACCTACCTATGAGAGGTATATGAGTTATCATTTCCACATGTTCTTTAATAAAGTTAGATTCTACCTTCCAGTATATCTATTAGAAGACAAACAAAAATCAGCATCTCATTGGCATTGTTCGAGCACAAGCAGATAAATGAAAGCATAATTGCATATTTAAAGAAACGAGTGTTAATAAATTAACAGTTGTAGTGAACAAGACAAACCACACGTTATGAGGCATATAAAAAATAGGAATGCAACACAACAACTCAAAACATAGGTGTACGTATATCCTCCAGAATGAGGACATCAATAGCCACTCTGCCATTGAATTGGATCAAGAACTAGACAATTGAGATATTTTTAAGTTCCATTGGGATCATTTTCAGACTTATGAACATTTTGCTGGTTATGTATTTTAAAGATTCTATTTTCTACCAAGAACCTAAACCTACTATCTGAATTTCATGTTTTAGTGGGAAAGCTCATCACAGCATAAGCAATGGATCTACATCCCTGTCAGGCATACAACATGGATTTAAGTACATAGTCCCACTTTTTTATATGCATTGTTTTGAGCCAAATGGTTGAAACCCACAAGAACATTTCATTGATAAATGAAATGTTCTTTTACATGCATGTAGTTGCAAGAAGTGCTCACTGATTCCACTTGTTTCGCATTCACTGCTGATACTCTTATTGTCATATGGCTGCATTTTAAACAATTGGAGAATTTGCAGGCTCCTTCTAAGGGGGAGGAAGGCATGGCACTGTTCTTTGTCTGCTGCAACCCAAATTGCGGTCACAGGTGGAGGATTGATGAAAGTGATACCATACTTTACTGTTCTACTTTAAGCTTGAGTTTGGTATGTACTTTGTTCTCCAGGATACAAATGCATCATATATCTTCCAAAATAGAGCTCTCATAACATCCAAACACCTCCTTTTCTTGGAATTTCAAGTGGACATAGCTTTTGCTATTGAGTTAAAAGCAGAGTTAGCTGAACTGGTTTTTGCAGTAATTTGAAATTTAAAAGCTCAAATATTTGAGATCATGAGATTTTTCCAGATATTCCTGCGAGGAGCATTCTCGAATACTGCCTTGATTTTTCCTTCTTCACCCTGCTTATGAGAGAGTTTAGCTTTATCTCCTTCGCGCACTGAGTTGTTTGTGATTATTTTGACTTTTCACACCTAAAGCTGCACTTAGATTAAAGTATAGCTTCAAGTCTGGTGGTTAATTCATTGTCGCATCCATATAAACATAGAAATGTTGGCTCTAATAGAAATACTGACAGAAAAGCACTCAACCAAGCCAAGCAGCATTAACAATCCCCAAGAGTGCTGAATTTGACTGTGGTGAGGTGATCTTTGCAAGGCAAATAAGATCTCTTGCCAAGCAGTTGGTGGCTGTGGCAAATCCAAGACAATCAGTGTGATGTACCGATGCTAGCGAGAAATCACATCGATATGGCCGAGATGTGCTGAAGGGGCAAATCGTCGAACACCCAGTAGGCGCCGGCATAGGCTGATCAAAAGATGACCGGCTTCTGAAGTCTGCCAACTATAGCAGAAGCCACTAAGCCAGCAAGGTGGTTGAGTTTCCAGCTATCTAAGACAAACCAACAAGCTCCTATGCAGTAGTTGGCACTTGATTGCAAAGAGAAAATCAACAAACAGCTGGTAGATGCGGTTGTGACAGCAAGCAGATGGTTTCGTAGAGATAGATCAGCAGGTTGCTACTCGCAAGAAGGTAACCAATGAACAGCTGATTGGTATAGCACTTTGCAATAGCAACCAGCAGGTTGCACAGAAACAATCCAGCGAACAGCTGGTTGGCGCTAATTTTGTGGCACACAGATGATGAAATCTAGTTAGATGGCTGGTCTTGATCAAGTAGACTATTCCTATAAATAGTGGATCTTAAGTCCCAGCAGATGGGCAAAATAGGATGAAAATTAACCTTCTTAATAGTAATCAAAGGAGAGCAAACAGCAAACTCCTATGGCACCCTTCAGCTGGAAAAATGAAGCACAAGGATGACAATGCCAGTGTTGAAGATGATTACACATCAAGCAGTATGGCTTCAGAGCACAATAGATTGAAATGAAAGGAACAAGAGAAGCCTAAGTATGTGAAAAATGTTAAGATATGACTCAAAAAGGTGAATATAAAAAGGACTTACCCAAGAAAGATATATACAATATATAAATTAGAATATGCATACTTGAATATTGTTGCGTTCTGGTGAGATCATTATATGATTAAATTTGATCTTGTGAAATTAGCTAAGGTCTTGTGCGTTGCTTATAAAAAGTTGAGCCTACCAAATAATGCAAGTTGGGACAGATGGATAATCTTAAGCGTATCGTGCATCTGAAATCTCATGCACTTATCTCGTATATTTATTTGATCCACTTGATCTGATCTTGTGTTTGTTTATGTTTTGTGGTGTTCCTCGCCATCAGTATTTAGTCCTTTGTTTTAAAAGCCCTCCTAAACTATTGGAGCAGCTTCCTTTGCTCCAGGTGCTTTAGCCCTTAGCAGTCTTTGTTCACAGGGTAAGGGGCAAGCCATGAGTTGTCTATGGTGAACAGCCTTCTCATCAACAAGCCAGTGGAGCATGAACTCATCTCAGCAATAAATAAATAAATAAACGAAATATAAATGCTTCCACTAGTCGCCACTTTAGAAAAACTCGGGAATAAATAAAGAGAAGGGTCACCTTCATTAGAGATTTCATCAAAGATTTATTCCCGGTAAGCAACTTCGCTTATAATTAAATTGTTATAACATCAACGTTATCATTCTCATATTATACTATTGAACACCAACTATCCCAAAGCAAGCGAATATGATACGTAATATAAAAGGCAAGACAGCCCTTTCTGAAAGTGACCCTTCACTGAATCTATCAAACCTATCCTCTTTTTAAAGCAGCACTAAGTTAATATATTGTTTTATGGATTGGAACTGGGTCAGGTAGATCACAAGCTGACTCAGCTCTAAAGACCCACTAATGGGTCGGATTCGGTTCTAGATTCGGACCAATAATTTTGGATATAGGATTGGTAGTATTACAAGTACATTTAGCTCGCGACGAGAGTCGTAACTGAAATGGATTTGAATAAGAATCGGAATCATCATCTCCTAATGTATTTGGTTCATGATTAAAATTAGAATAGACTTTAAATTCTAAAGGAGGATGAAATTAAATTTGTAAGATTGAAATATTCTCATTTTCTCTTGAAATCAGAACGAGAATGAGGCTCCTTCCATTATATATTTCCCTTTCTATTCTAGAGTCTAACTTCTTCTAATCAAAAATAATCTATATTTATTTAAATACTCTTAAACTCACAATATGAGGCCATAATATTCATATTCAACTCAAACCCTCCAACCAAAAGAATCTGGTGTGGGGTTGGGGTCCTATGGTCATGCACGGAGGAGGTAGATGCGCCGCTTCATCCCTCTTTATTTTTTTTTTTTTTAAGAAATGAAAAAAAAGAGGAACCTGGTGTGGGTTGAGATGATAATTCAAATCCAATTTCACATCAATTATAAAGGGGAATACTTTTTAAAGGTGGTGGGAGATATTATTCCCAACTAAATACAACTTAGATTACAGAAACATACAAAATTATATCATGAGGAAAAGTAACCCCATGTGGGTCCTATTAGAAACCATGGGCCACATCTGTCACAACAACCCATCTAAGTCTCTGCTCCCTCCATTGATTGATCAGGGACTATCGGGTCCCACCCTCCCCGTATGGGACCTTAACAGGCCATGGTTTGTCTTGCCCACAAAACTATGGAAGGCACGATGATTTGACGGAAAAGCAAGGGTTACCACCATCTAAGAAAAAACTGGGCCACATGTCCATTCCAAGGACAGAGACTTTGGAGATTTTTTAAAAATAGGTCTATAGAATCCTTTTCTTGATTTATGAATGTCATAACGTTATATTTGCCACTGTAACGTTTTTTAACTTTTTTTTTTATTGAAAAGAAGGAAATTCTCTCTTATGTTATGCATGAGGGTTGAATCGAAATCTAACCCTTCCCTAATAGCTACTATTAGCTTTGACTTTGTCAGACTCCCTCAGGGTTACATATAACAAAAAAAAGGAAAGTATTGTCTTACTTCTATATTAAAGGATAAATATTTATTAAATAATGATATCATATCCTATGAACGGTGATTTTGTTGAGAAACACCATCGATTTGCTGTGATCGATGGTTCGCATCATGCAATGGTATTCTGAGATAACGGCGTTAACGGATCTCGGGTAGACACTAAAAGCAACCACAGCATGAGAGAATTATTTCAGCGGTGTGGTGGACTTACACAGTCGGGTGGTCTGGGCCCAGGACAAAAGGCTGTGTCAACTTCGCGGGCCTGTCAATGGCGTAGAAGTGGGCGTCGTTTAGTGGAGTGGCCACTGGTAGGGCCACAGCCGTCACGTGGATCGAGGAGTCCTAGCAAATGAGGTCTTCAACGTGTAAAGTTACACGTGAGACGTACGTGGGCCCCGCGAACTGATGGAGGTGGGGGGACCTTTTGGTGGCTAGTGGAGTTCCGGGTCCTGAGGACGTCATAATCGAAGGGGAGGACCATCCCAATAAAAGACGAGGCCGCCTTCCCTTTTTAGTGCAGCGCGGTTTCATTGAGTGGCCTCGGAAGATTGATAAATGATAGCAATTCTGTCCTTTCTAACTTTGATCAAAAGCATGTAAATACATTCAAGATTTAACGTTTAGACATCAAAATTTTAAAATTTAATTTAAAAACCAAAATAGTTAATTTATTATGCCGCAATGTTTTTTCTCTCTATTTTTTATTTTATAATTTATATTAATATAATATAAATATATTAAAAAATCAAAAAGTAAAATATCTTCAAAAATCTTTGTAGTAGCATCGACATCAATCTACGGCAACTTGTTGGAGTGCTCTATAATAAAAAGGACAACTTAGTCCACCATTTACTTTCTAATAGACATGCCTTGCAAAAAACATGATCTCCTTCCTCGCTAAAAACCAAATATCTTATAGTAGAAGGTGTATGCTTATCCCCCTGCTCTGCTTCCAAATTCATGCAATGACCGCAATAGGGTCTCCCTCAAAAAAAATAAAGTCTACTCCTGCGAGCATAGCTAATGCCTGCCATTTAACCCTCAGCTCCGCTCTAAAGATCGAGGTATCAAAGATTGGACTCCCACCTGCTGCTATAAATCTCAAATTTGAACGTCTAATTACAAACCTTGCTCCATCTCTACTATCACTGTCAGTCATACTACCATCAAAATTGTCCTTATGGAAGCTCGAAAGTCGGACTTCTAAGTGAAAGACATAGTCCGGATCACTTTAAGAGAAGACAAAGAGTCCCAGATATCCCAAGCTATCAAAAACTCTCTAGAATATTGAATCTAAATGATTGAACCCCCTCAAAATCCAGATATTTGTAACCAGCCAAATGTGACCGGCTATATAAGCCTTCCAAATGACAATCATCCTCGAGACCGATCTACTAACATTACTTTACAAATATGCTAGGAAGGTATCAATTGAGATCTCCGACTATAAAAACTCCTGATGCATGCTGGCCGATCTCCACACCTTATCATTTTTCGACTACATCTCTCGCTCTCTCTCTCTCTCGACGTGACCATCTATGATAACCAATAGTTATTTAATTTTATACAGTTGTTCAAATCAAAAATATTAAAGTTCGAATTTACATACAACTTTTAAGATATATATATATAATATTTAACTAATAATTTATTTTTAATTATTATATATTTAATAATTTATTTTTTTGGCACAAATCACATTCTAATTTTTCAGAATTGAATTATCTACGGCATCGTAACTTTGAAATGTATTTGTGAGTCGTTAATATAATTTGCGGGATATCCCAAGATAATCCAGGAGGGCATTTTGGTCATCCGGCTCCGTCCGGCCACCAGGATTCCAACCCATCGTTTTCCAGCCCCTGGACTCGTGGTTTCGTTTCCGGTCACAGCCCCAGCAAGTCACATCCTCCCGACGCGTGTCCGTCCGTCCCCACGAAACCGGCATCTGCAAACCCTTTCCGGTCACCCATCTATATCGTCGGAGATGGACAGCTCTGACGTCCTCCCAGACTATGATTTGGATTCCAAGTCGATTACCATGTGATCCTTCCACAGCCTTAACATTTGTATCACCCACCTCATTGCCTCAATTCAACCGTCCATCCCATCATTTGGACGGCAAAGATTGATGGGTTACAATCTCTGGCACAGATATTTCTGCGCAGAAGACACATGGTTATCGCCCACCTTTTCTGATCATGGGTTTCAGCACCCAATCATCGCCCAATAACATTAAAAAATATATAAAACAACTAAAAGAAGGAACAATATTAATTGAAATGGAGACCTTGAAGCCTTTAAAAAGATCCAAGAGAACCCAATTCTCCACTCTTCCCTCAATACCACTTTCTTCTCTTTCCCTTCGCCAATTATTGAACTCCCTCCGGCCCGGATGGCCCAGAGATCCCGGCCGACCATCCGGAAGCTACCGGACCCGATACACGCCGGCGACCGGCCATTTTGGCCCGCCGACGTGTCCCCAAGCCCGCTGGAGCGCAACCCGCTGTCGCCGAAGGGTGGAAGAATCGGGAATCGGATGGCATTGGGCTGGGCATCGTGGCGGCCCTCGAGAAGGCCGGCGGGAGGTTCGAAGAAGCTCGTCGTGGGTGCGCCGAGTTTCCACGCGACGGCGCCGATAGTGATCAATTCTCCGGGGACCGCCGGGAGAAGTAGATGGTGTGTAGATGTGTCCGAATTGAGATGCGGCGGAAGCTGCGCAACTACTACAAGTGGGTGTTGTTGTGGTGGAGGTAAAGGCGGTGAGGATTTGAGATGGAGGGAGCTGGGTCACTTTTGCGGGTCGACGAAGAGGGTTCCCGAAGAAGCGCCGGCGTTCCAGCTGGCTGACTTCCTGAGCTATTGCTACTTGTGCCGGAAGAGGCTCCACGGCAAAGATATATACATGTACAGGTAATTATTTAAAGTTTTGTCCATCGTATGATATGTGTTCTATACCTTTTCTCTTCTCTAAAAATTTCAAAATTAGTAAAGCAATATTAGAAGATTATGTAAACTTTAAATATATTTAAACTTATGATGATCACAAGCTGTAAGATTTAATCTTTGGCCGTCTTCTTCTCCCCAGTTTTTGGAGTACAAGACCAAACTTTAGACCAAGTCTTATATTTCTCTTGCGAATCGCAAGACAGTTGAGACTTATGTTGTTAAAATTGTCCTTGGTATATATGCTGATTGGGATTTAATTGGTTTTGTGATTGCAACAGAGGGGAGAAGGCGTTTTGTAGCATGGAGTGCCGGTACCGGCAAATCGTAAGCGACGAGTACCAGGAGAAATGTGGATCAGAAGTTTCGAAGCCATCTGATCATGTCTCGAGCTCACCATACTCCAGTGGACAGCTCTTCTTTACAGGCATCGTGGCAGCCTAGCACTTGAATCCATCATGGAGTGTTGAGAGAGGTTGATGATTGAGAGGTAGGCATAGGAGAGCATAAGAATTGGCAGCCGTACGTACGTGGTTCGTGCAAGGCGATGTTAGCATAAAAGGAGGTGTAATAGGATCGGCAGAGCAAAATTTTGGCAACATGAGCTTTGAAGTGTAATCTGTGTTTGGGGTTGAAGAAATAATAATATACCTTTTGAAATTTTCTTCGTAAAGGATTTGGGAAGATCATTTGCCACAAATCATCTTGTTTCATAATTGAGCAAGTGGACCTTCTAACTATCATGTTAATACTTCTCTCCATGCTGTTTGGAGTCTTCATGAATGAATATAACTGCATCACATAAGTTTTTTTTTGATGAAAAACTGCATCACATAAATTAGAAGGGGAAATTAAGAGGACTTCAATGGCATTTAGAGGAGGAAATGGTCTGATGGAGAGCTAGATGGAGTATTCCATTCATATGCAAACTCTTTAAACCAGATTGAGCAAAAGATCCAGGCAAACTAAAATGAATCGGATCCTTCCTATTGATTTGAACACCTTAGGACAAGAGGACAAAAGAAAATAAAAGTGAATCTCAAAAAGGTTTCCAAAAAATATATATATTTCTCGGAAACGTACGTATTGGAAGGAAAGATGGAACTGAGAAAAGACGAGTAATTTGTCGATTAGTTTCCCAGCGTTCAACTTCTTGGCTTTTAATTCATCGTCAAACACCATATTGACTGGCAATAGTTGATAGCATTTATTGAATTCCAAATCGGTAAAATACAAATGAGAAAGCTTAACCAACAAAGTTGTCAATTTTTTAACATGAAACTTTTGTCCTTGGGCAATTTAACCTTATGGAGGCTCTCTCTTAAATTATTGTACGTGGCTATCTCTCAAGGAAATGGCTGGACTGTTTCAAGGATGCTTGTTGCTGCAATGTGTTGGCTGACATGGCTCACTTGAGCTTTTTTTTTTTTATCGCAAGGAGAAAAGGATATGTCTCAATATAGCGGGGCGGCGGGGAAGGAGAGCAGGAAACGGCACCGGTTGGATGGGGATGGGAGGAGGATTGGTTTCGGTACGGTAATCCGCTTCTTATTGTACCCCGTTTCCGAGGGCTTTGGTAAAAGCCTAGAGCGTGCGTTTGTACCTATTCTCTGACCGTGGTTCAGTGGTGGCTTCGCCCACCGTCTAGCTATTTACAGGATTCGATTGCTTTCCATTGTCATTTTTTTGGATTAACCGGAGGAGGAAATTTTCTCGTGCTCTCTCCTCTTTGAATTTCTCCAATAAACTGTACTTTTTCAGCAAAGAAACAACTTAATTCTGAAGAACCAAAGACTATCCTGGATAGCTAACACCACTTCAATGTATTTAATCATTGATATTCCGCCCCTAGCCAGCTAACCGGTGAATATTCATTATTCGGTGGATGCGCCTGTATCGCATGCTCATATCTTGAGGACTTGGGAAAAATTTTATAGGATGATGTGGAGCCAGCAATGTTGTTTTCTCAAAGAACTATATGAAACAAAAAAAATTGAATGCGATAGAACTCCGAATGTTAAGATGGATATGCGATAAAATTATGAAAGTAATTAAGATATAGATATATTAGAGGAGATACAGGAGTTGCAAAAATAAAAAATAGAATAATGAAAATAATTAAATATTGTAGACGTGCACAATAAAAATCAGATAAAGCTCCTACATGGAGACGTACCTTATTTATATTGAAATTATAGTAAAAGAGAATAAAAATCTGAATTAATGTAACGAAGGTTGTGAAAAGGATATGAAAAAAATTGCAATAACGTCACACATGATCCTGGAAAGGAATACTTGGTGGATGATGATCCATAAAATCAAATCTAAATAATCAAAATGGACGTTAGATTGTTATGAATTAAAATGGTCATTTAAGAAGCTAATTTCCCGAATATATCCCTTTGCAATTGCTGTGATAAAATTTTTTATATTTTCCATCCTGGGTGGAGGGATGCGCAATGCTGTTACATTAGACAGAATCCTAGGCCCACACTCAAAATAGCGGACGTAAACAACAGCCAAAACGACAAGTTCATCGATTAGCTCTTCTCTCTAAAACTAAATTAACACCCTCCAAACGGAAACACCACATATGATCACAGAAATTTATCCGCCCATAAGAAACCAGGTTTCCAGCCTGCAGCCCTAATGTATTTCTTCTCCTTCGCGCAGAAAGGAGCCTCAAAAAATTAGGAAAATCAGAAAGCCACAACCAAAGCACATTAGCATTGCCAATTACAAATTCTTAAGCCATAAGAATTAAATTAAATACTGCAATGTTTACTCCATATTTACATACCACAATATTACTCTTGTACTTGACACCACCTAAGCAAAGTGAATTCAGAAAGAATAGAAGATATGGCTGAACATAGATCTTTGCCCATAAAATAATATGGCAACAGTGAACCATGATGCCGAGTAAAACCTCAGGGCTAAAGAATAAAACTAAATATGCAAGAAAAATAATAGAACAAGAGTTCCCCGATTACTTTTTATCATCCCTACAAACACTCCATATGCGACCTTAAAAAATATCCATACAATCATAAAAGCATGCGAGGGGACAAGCACAACCAAATAAAAGTATAGTAGAAGATTTTAAGGTACAGAAGAAAAGATCGCGTAGAAAGCAGCAGAAGAAAACTTCCAAGAAACCCAGGAGTACATAAAGCCTAGTTTGGGTTGGTGTCAACTGAATAACTAGTAATACATGAGTTGTTGTGCCGCACTAACGTTCTGGAACCCGCCATCATAGATAGCCTGACTAGCTCCAGCACCCATTCCCATTGCAGCTTGCTTCAGGGCATGCTGACTCTGGGCATGCATCAGTGCCTGACTAGAACCCATCTTGCTCAATGCCAGAGAACGCTCATAGGCCAACAGGTCAGTTGCTGAGAGTCCAGGGAAGGCTGCAGCAGGAGGGGCAGCGGATTTGAGGCTGTCCCAGGTGGCGTGGGCTTACTGCCCCACGAACACTGCAAAAATAAGGTAAACAACTGAGTAACATTTAGCAGTCAAAAGGCAATGACTCCTATTTACTTATATTCATACACACTAGAATCAGTTAAAAAGTTATGATCCAACGAAAACTAATTGCAGATCAATTTAATCTAGTTGCCAGTCACAACATTTCATCATTGGAAATTAAGGCCTCGTTTGGTTCCCAAATAGCTAGCTGAATCGTAGATACCTCAACCCATTGCTAGCCACCCCTAATCAAATAACAGAGGCTTTCAATTAGTTGCTATTTGGTTAGCCTTCAAGTGTTGAAAGGTGAAAAAAGCACAGAGAGGAGAGATCTGCGGTAGTTAAATCTATTTTCCTATGAAGTAAACCTAACCCAGTTAAACCACTTTTTGGAGTCCCGACCAAATAAATTAACATCATTTTTCCACTACTTCGGCTAATTAAGTGGACAACCACCACCTAACCATCCCCTAACCAGGGTTCAAACAGGGCCTAAGTGCCCCTAATGCAAAAGGAACACAGGTTTTCCTAATAAACATCTAGCATACCAGATATATTTAAAGCACCAAATGATAATATTATGATATGGATTTCACCAATTTTCGCAATCAACATCACATATTCTTCTTGTGAAAACAAACGTGCAATATACAATTTGAATGAACCTTTCTGACCAAGCTCAACCTGCCTGGTCCTAAAAACTGATTGGGCTAAAGCACTAAACACCGAATTGGGTGGGTGGGGAATTGAGCTGGAAGTTTGAAAACCCGGCCCAACCAGTTAGCATTTGAGTGAATTGAGACCTCCTGACAAACCTCATGTGATCCTGTCCCACCTCAACCATCCTACCATGCAGCTACCTGCTCAAGTAAGAGGGTGATGAATTGAAAACCAGTGCCAAACAAACCATTAGCAATGTGTACCCATTAATTAGCAGATGTTTCTCTCTTTCCTCAGCTTTTCTCAATAATATAGGATACCATTCATGTTTTCTCCACTCACTGTTTATTATTATCTCACACAGAGTCAGTCCCCCCCCCCCCCCCCACCCCAAGATTATTTCTGCAAGTTTACCTTCAATATATATCTACTCTCATGAATCAGATATGTACTAGTTCTGGAACAGAAAATGCCTTCCCATCCTTCAAAATGTCCTCAGATATGGCTGCAAAGCATGTTTTTTAAACGACCGACAAGGCTTAAGGTTAGCACCTTGGCCCCAAATTAACACCCAAAACCCCATGCATCGCACAAAAAAAAAAAAAGGTTGAAACCTCCCAGGACATTCTTGGTGAAATTCATCAGTCACTATTCTGGAACTAAAATGCACCAAACTGGAAGGTGAATTTTCAAATGAAGAGCATATTTACTCAAATGAGCAGAGGAGAATTATGACATAAATTACAAACCACAAATCAAGTAACTAAGCCATTTCCCCTTAGCCTTTCCAAATCAGTATAATCCTAATCCACATCCACAAGATCTCAACTTGGTCAAACTGTATTCATTCAAAACAGCAAAATTGCAAATTAAACTAAGGTCCGAATCACCCACTAATTAACTAAGCCATACATCTTAGCCCCTCTTTCTTAACTTCACAAGATCCCCACCAATCCTACTCAGCACATTCAACTGGCTGGCAAGCCTTCCAGTGATTGGCCTCTATCTCACTGAGCAAAGAATATTTTCCATAACTCACAAAATCTTCCCCGAAATTATATCAACCCATTCAAACTACATGACAAAACTTTACTCTTTGCTATCAAAGACCATTATTGAAATAATCAAAATATACCTTGATTGGCTTTCCAGAAAGAATTTGACCATTCCCCATCTGAATAGCCAGAGCAGCTTCTGCATGGTTACTGTATCTCACAAACCAAACCTTTATCCCGTTGTATACGAACCTCTTCAATCACTCCAGCATTAAGGGCATGGAAGAGGCGGTGAAGATCAACTTGTGCAACCTGCCATTTATTTGATGTTGAAAATCAATATAAAATTAACTTCACCAAAAATTACAAAATGCAAAACAGCAAGGATCTTGGGAAGCTAAGCATGTTTGACAATTGAATCCAGAAAGCATCACACATTTAATATTCATACACTGAGAAGTTGACTGTAACTAGACAATGTATAATGGATAAAAATGACTTTGTTGGAGGCAAGATAGGTAAGTGGTATGCATCCATGCATTTAGAGGGAGAGGGGGAGGGGGGAGGGGAGAGAGAGAGCTTGCCTCATGAGCAATGTTGCCCACATAGACAGTTGTATATTGTGGGTTATTCTCTGGGCCATCATCATTTGCATTCTCTTGACCATCTTCTGCACAAGAAAAAATCAGGTAGGTAAAAATATATTCATACTAAACTAGCAAAAAAGATACAATAAAGATAAAGATACCTACAAATGAGAAGAAGATTTTAAGATTATCAGTCAACCAAGAACCCTGAGGAATTGAAATAGAGGTTTCTTTTAAAAAATTCTCTTAGGGCCCATTCTTGTGTGGGTAAATACTATGAAAAAGTTGTAAATTCCCATCGACCAACTTACCCAATATTCTCATGCTTTTTAAGATAGATAAGTTACTTTCCATGGGTGGCATTTACCTATGAAATGAGAGGTCGTTCTTTTGTAGGTAAATACCATGGGAAAGTTAGTCAATTTTCCCATTGACCAACTTACCCATGTTCTCCCACTTTTCAAGATGTTTAAGTTACTTTACCAGGAGCAACATTTACCCATAAAATGGGAAAAAGTTTTACCCACCCAAGGAGTGGCTAAATTATTTCCCATCAGCCAATAAAATAGACATTTAATACTGTACCTAAAATATCCATCCTCATTTCCAATGTCTCCATCGTTCAATGCTTAATAACTTAATCGAATCTAAAAAGCACAAGGAATATCATGGAAAATATGGATAAATTTACCAACTAATCCAAAAAAGTAATAATGTAATAGAACATGGGTAACAAATTCCGAAGCCACTTTCCTATGTGTAAAAAACATAGATAAATTATTTTCTATCTAAATATTGTCTAAAAAATATTTAGACAGGAGAGTATGGATTCTCAGGCAAATCTTTTACTTGCAAAAGAACGGACCCTAAAGGAAAAATCTTACTCACCTAAGGGTGGCTAAATTATTTTCCTATTAGCCAGTAAAGTAGGCATTTAATTTTATTCCTAAAATGCCCTATCATCATTTCCAATGCCTCCATCATTCAATGCTCAATAACTCAATTACCCACTTTCTCCAAACCTAAAAGCATAAAGGATATTATGAAAAATATGGATAAATTTTAGCAACTTATTCAAAAAAGTAGTAATGCAAAAGAACATGGATAACAGATTTTAAAGCCACTTTTCTATACATAAAAGAACATGGATAAATTATTTTCTATCTAAATATTGCCAAAAAATACTTTAAAAATATAGATTCCCAAGTAAATTTTTTATCCACAAAAGAACGGACCCTTAAAGTCAACCAAGCCCAAATTGAACTTATTTTAACACCACAGAATTATTCAATATTGAATAAACCCTTAGAAAATCAGTAAAACAAATAAAAAATGGCACAAATACGGCATATGAAGATCAAAGCAACCAGATAAGATCTTTTTTACAAAATAATTGCAGGCTTAAACTAGCTTGACATATAAGAGTGAATTTGCTTTTGATGCAACCTTATCTCACATTTATGTCATTATCTGCTAAGTTGAGGGAAAGTGAGTGAGATATATTCATTTTTTTTTAAAAAAAAAAGACTCCAAAACTAGTGTGCATTTCAACTTTCATGGGAAGTGATAACAAACCATATCTAGGGCATGAATTGAGACCAAAACCAACCCTACCCTGAAGAGGAAGGTAATCAAGCAGCCAGTAAAGGTTCCACCAAGAAACTAAGAAACCAAGCTATGGTCAATGGTCATGGCTTCTTTACATATCGTTAGATTATAAACAAAATTTCACATCAACCATTTTTAGACCTAGGTTTGTTTATAATTGAGAATTTGTACATATACTTGATCATAACCATGTGTCTTGCTACATTAGCTTCTGCCAGTTTCTAGACCTGGTCTTTTCGACCAATTGCTTCTCATGTTTCTCCTCTAATCTTATTTTAAAACTCCAATATGTATACACAAATATGTATGTATATTATATTATGTATATGCCTACCGTCTATATTCTTAGTACCCAATCAAAAGTGGCCAAAAAGTCAAAAAACAATCACAATATTTCGTGCTTGCACCCATCTGGGAAAAAAATCAAAGTTTCAGCTTTGACCTAATAGCATCCGGAAGTTTCAGATAGCAACCATTGTTTTCGGGCATATTTTAAAATAGATTGATTCTGATGGTTGGACACCATCTTTACGGCATTAACAAATCTGTCAGGTATAATGTCAACCGCTGCACAATTCAAGTTAAATATTTTGCCAAAAACATTAGTTTTAAGCAAATGCAAGGAAATCCTAAACTAAAACAAATTAAATGAAAAAAAAGAGAGAATTGTAAACTTAGGAATCACAACTATCCATTGACAAATTTTATTAAAAAAAAGTAAATGGAATTCTGAGAGTTCTCGTGCAGTTATGCCACTTTAAAAATTGAAACTGAACAAATATTAATTTCCGATGTGTTTAAAATTCTATCAGGTGATTACATAAATTGGCTTTTAATATAACAAGTCCGGTAATGGTGCTATTGTTGGAAACTGAAAATTATAAGAAAAAGATCAAATTAGCTGTTTCTGAAAAATAATAAATAAATAAATAATTACTGAATTGCAGTGAAACAGGTAATTTGGTAATAGTAACCCATGATCTCAACATACATACATATGTACATATATGTACGTATGTGTATATGTATATGTATAATGTACGTATGTGTGTGTGTGTGTGTATATATATATGTACATATGTATATATATATGTATATGTACATGTATGTATGTATGTATATGTACATGTATGTATATGTGTACATATACATACATGTACAT
>KE504633.1:4310847-4330884 GCA_000441515.1 Elaeis oleifera | reverse complement strand
ATATATATATATAGCATCATAAAAGCACCATGTTGCAGCGCTGTTAAAGCAGCAATTCACAGTGACTGCATTTCTCAATCACACTCACCTCCTGATCCATTTGTTAGCTCCACCACACTCTTAGAATCTGAGTTTTGTTTGTCCTCACTAGTATTGGCACCCTTTGTAGCCCAGTTGCAACGAATCTGCCGACTGCCAAGCCACTTACCTGCAAGTTATAGGCATACAACCAAAATCTTCAAGACTGCAAGTCACATTTTTCACATTCATTAAAAAGAGAAGCAAATAGAAAGACCCTCTTCTCATAGAACCGCACAATCTTGGCACATTTGTTCCAAGTGGATTTAAACATATAAATTCATGAGTCTGACAGGAAATATCCTACATGCTTCAATGGCAATTTCAACATGCAAGTCAATTATTGAGCTATAGGCCCAAATTAGCATGCACACACAAGAAAGTGGAGAAAAAAAGATAATCACTGGTACTCTAACTATAGAAATGCGACTTACCAGTTAAATCATTTATGGCACTTTGTGCATCCTGTCAACAGAACAATGAAGAGGATTTAGTAAAAGCACATCCAGAACACACACACACACACAACAAAAAAGGTGGGGGGGGGGGGGAGTCATAGCTTCATCAATTCACCTGTTGATTTCGGAAAGAAACAAACCATACCCTCTTGAGCGCCCTGTCTTTTGGTCCCACATAACCCTAGCATCTCTACAATAAAATAATAGCTTGAGTGATCTCACAAATGGTAACATGCAAATTATTATCAATATTCAAGGACAGCCAAAAGGTTCTACATAATCATTCATAAGCGCTAACACATAAAATGTACTTAACTCATCATTTATGAAGCATATATTAAGTGAACATCCATGCAATTATGTAAAACAAATATAAAGGCCATACGAATCTTACGAGCAGCTGGGATATACAGAGAAGCATGCAAATAAGGTTGAATCCGTGACTTCAGGGCTGAGGTCACCAACAAAGATGTTGTAATGTCCTGCGGATTGGTTTAAAAAAGGAAGACATGATCAATCATTAAGAACAAGATGCTTAGATGCACTTAAGATTAAAAGGTGTGAAGGAAAAATCAAGAAAAAAAATTCATAAAACCTGATGTGTCCTCTCTTTGCCCACTGGCATATGCCCAATTAACTTTAATAGGTTGCCCAAACCTGAAAGTACACAGTACCAAAATGAAGAAAAATTTGCAAAACAAGTCACAGCCAACAAGACAATAATATATGTTACTTACAGCTGCCTCCCATTGAGTGTCACAATTGCAAGTGCAGCAGATCTACGGTCATAGTAGTCAACAAAACCAAAGGATGACTGCAAAAGTGGAAGGAAACTTCAACGACCATTGTATGACAAGAAGTTTGACATAGATAGAGTCACAGCAAAACAGATGAGCAAAATGAAGAAACATAGGGTTTGGTCAAAGCAGAAGACAAAAGTATTTGGAAGACATAAAATATGCCGACAAGTTTCATCATGTAAGCAAATTGTTTGATATAGGAAAAAAAATGATATTATGATTGGCATCATGTATTACCCAACGTATCTTAAAAGTTAAAGAATGGGCTAGGATACACAATAAGCACATCTGTGTGATATACCATTTACTGCTGAAGTGGGAAAGCATGGGCTGTTTGGGCTACAAATTAGAGTAAAAATGTCTATCTGCTTAACCAAAAAAATCCCCAAAAATTGGATACAAGAATCTAAGTATTCATCTTTAAATTCATGGTCTTCTAAATGAGAAGCAATTACTTACTGCTGCAACCACATCTGTACTACAATTTTTCATATTCCATCAAGCAGAGAAATAACTGACCCAATATAAAAAAGAGGCGGGAATTTGCAGAAACAATGAGGGGCATGATCAACCCGAGCCTGATCAGACCCCGAGCTTGATCAAGCTCGGGTCTGATCAAGTTTGGTCTGTAATTAATTCAAGCTTGAATTTTGAAATCAAGCTTGATTTGTTTGTCATTACTTTGAGCTCAGTCCAAGATTAATGTCAAAGCAAGTGGAATATAAGCCCAATTAAGCAGCTCGATAATCCTAAAGTGAGCTGAACCAGTTCAAGCTTGGTTCAAGCTTGAATATGACTTGATTTGAGTTCGATATCATGCTTCGTCCGAGACTGAATTAATAATTAGTTGCTTCAAAGAATAAATAAATAAAACAATTAAAGCCTTAAACTGATGGTCCATCATCTATAACAATATAACGCAAGTATGAATCTATTCAAGCCTTGTCGAGTTATTGAGCTGGCTAGATTTCTACAACGGCTTGAAATCAATTTTGAGCTTGTTTATCCATGTTCAAGCTTGATTTGTTGAGCCTTGAATCAAACTTGGTCCGAGCTTTTCTTGAGATGAGCTCAAGCCAAACTCAAGTAGCTCAATTTGTTTGACAGCCCTGCAAACAATCCACTTATCAGACAAGAAGATTTAAAAATGAAAAGATGGCCGTGCAAAGTCTAATAGATAATGTCAAATATGTTTTGCTGTGCTGTTTGCAAGTATCACTCAAAAGACTCTCTAATTATTCTTAAAACCGATGAAGGTCTGATAACTGATAGGCTATACTAATCCAAGAACACCCAATAAGAGGTTGCAGGAAAAAGTGTATATGCCAATCAAATTTCTAATTATCTGCTTAAATGACAATTGCATGATACTACTTAGGTTGCCATGAAGAGCATAAAACAAAACGAACTAATTCCTTTTTGGCTAAGAAAGTGTATATGAGCCTTTTTGACATAGTAGGGAGCCTTTTTGACATGCTATAAGGCAGCAAACTGGAAAAGTTGTTCACAAATAACATGCATTTTTTCCTACCTTCAGTGCACATATGAACGCCCAGACAGATGAACTAAATAATATATTAAGTAATGCAACTGAATTAGAAAACAGGGGATTGAACTAGAAGTGCATCTTGACAGGGGAGGAAAAAAAACCTTTCTTTCCTAATGAGTTTGCATCCTTCAACTGGACCCGTACTTTGGAACACCTCTTGGAGAAGTGCTTCCGTAACTTGAACATGAACATTGCCAACATACCTAAAGTTCTCTCAGAAAACCAAGTGCAGGAACCAAATTAGCACCACAGCAAATGCATCAGGGAGGAAAGTCTGATAAGCATATTGCTTAAAAACTGTTGAAAATATGACATAACTTTAAAAGAGCTCATATTGCAAACTGAACATGAACATTGGCTTCAAGCAATCTAACCTAGCAAAGATAAGTACAACTCGAAAAAGCAGTTCCATCATTTTGGGATGAGGGGAAAACATGGACCAAAACTTAACCCCAAATATGGCAGGGGTTTCATGATCAAATGTTAAGCTAACTATTTAAAAAAAAGCATTAACCAAAAATAGAGGTATATAAGGACACCTGGTATAGTGCGCATTAAATTAAAAAAAAATGAAAAAGAATAAAAGGAATGCCCCAACAACACTCACACACTGCGGCATGTACTTGGATCAAATCCAGGAGGCAGATTTCCACTTAGGATTGGCTCTATCTGCAAAAATAAAAGTGTAAAAGAACAAGAAAAGAACAACAACGCCCCCAAGTAAAAACGGAAACAAAAGGACTCAAGTGAAAGTTTTTTAAAAAAATACCAACCCTACGAGATAGCAGAAGAAAAGCAAATGGCATGTCATGTCAAAAGAAAATATGCAAACTCCAAAGTAAAATACCTATTCTCACTCTCATACACTCCATTTTCCTACAAAAGTGGATGCAAAAATGGTAAAACAACTATTTGTACCAACCTTCCTATGCCATAGCATAACCTACGAAAACATTACAAACAGAAGCCCAAGCAAAAGAGGAAATGATCGCAAAAGGCAGGCCTGGATGCTAACAGACTGCAATTAAATAAGTGGCCAGTTGATGAAAATGTAACAAAGGGCCAAAATTAGAACCATACAGGAGTATAGTCCTCGGTCATTCTAAACTCGATGCTAATTCTGCCTCCACATGTTCAATAGATTGGATATTTGTTGGGGAAAACTAACCTAGAATTTCTAGAAAAGCTTTTCCCTTTACAACAGATAGCTGCAGTATTCAACTGATTTATACGAACATTGATCATCTAAAGAAAATGTATTCATCTAAAATATGATTTTCACAGAAGTTTCTAGCACCGATCATCTAAAAAGAAGAAGAATCTCATTCTGACTCTAAACCCAAATGTGCCCCCGACTAATTCGCTTAACGAAAGAAATAACAATCAAAAAGCAACACAGCAATCACACAAACCCGAACCCAAAATCAAGCTGTCCCACAAGTCAAAGTTCATAGAAACAACAAGAATATACCCCAAATGAAAAGCAAAGCCACAAATCAAAGAAACAAACTGGTAGTAAAAACCCTAATTTCCAAATCAAACCAAAACTCGTAGTCAAAACCCTAACCATCAAAGTAGAAATCACTGGGAAAAATCACCAGTAGAATAAAGCAACAAACGGAAATCAGCAGATTCCTGAAACAAAAACCCTAATTTCGTAGCCCTATCAAAGCCGCCACCAAAACCCTAATCGCAGGATCAAAAACCCCTTATGCATCAAAACAACCATAGAAAAAGGGCACCGGGTGGCGAAAAACTCTAATCGGAGAACACTACCGCAGGAAATCAAACAAATACGTCATCTTTAACAGAGAACTCGAAATCGAAGAGAACGATCTAAAAGTGACCTAAGGGGCTTCGATTTGGGGAACCTGAGGGCAGCCAGGAGGCCTGGATGGTGATAGAGGGACTGCTGCTGCTGCTGCTGGAGGAGAGCTTGCTGCATCAGGGCCTGCTGCTGCTTGAGCCTGGGCTGCTGCATTTTCCTCGCCCTAGGGTTCTTACCGGATATGGCGACCGCTCGAATTCAATCGAATCGAAGGAGCGAGGGTCACGGTTTACAAAGATATGAAAAAAGAAAAAAAAATGGAAAGAAACAAAAACCCTCAAAATCGAGGGGGAAAAGGGGAAGAATGGCGGAGAAAAGGGGGAAGAGACTGAGGGGAGCACAGAAGGGTCGGGAAGGCGAGTATTTAAAGAGAGAGTTGGGAGGTCGGGTAGGGATCGGGAGAGATGTGATCGAGAATCTAGCAGCGTTCCTTTCTCCGTAATATCTCATGGTTCTAAGATATATCGGAAACCTCGACCGCTTGGCTGATGTACCGGCCTGAGTAAAACCATGGGTGATGGGTCGAATGGGTCCGGGAGTTCATACGTGGAAAAGGTAACCTGGAAGTTCGCAAGATAAAAAATAGTTCGCGGTCTGCGATACATTGGATTTGTCCGGTCCGGAAACGGATCCATAGTAGACCGGATCAAAATGGTGGGTCGGATGGGATGAAAAACCCAGACTAAACCGGTGACGGGTCGACCCACCGGTAACTCGACGAACCAGGTATATGAGGTGCATCCCACAACCCATCTCGGTGGATGGGCCAATGGGATGCGCAGCAGGGGAAGGACAGGCGAACGTGGTTCGTCAAATTTTGTTAAATTTCATGATAGGGTTTGATCGTCCTTATTTCAATAAATAAATTTTATTTTATTATTTTTAAATATTAGATATATTTCCGATTAACCTAATAGATTTAATTATTTTGATCAATAAATATTAATTATACATTAATTACATCTTATTTCCATCTACTTTGAATATGCTATTTCACATTATATCATGGAATAGCTTATTCTAGATACTTAATAAAAATAATTACTACTTATTCTAAATTAGAAAATAACACTGTCTTATTCCCAGTAAATCTTACATATTTCCAACCAAATATTGATATGGAGAATAGTTATTTTAAAAAATTTATATTTTATTTCAAAATATTTTTAGGACTATCAAACACTACCATATCATTTAAGTTGATGAATTAGATTTTCATTTTTTAATGCAATTTGTTCCCGTCTCCTTTCATTACTTCACATAGAGAAAGGACCAGACAAAAATAAATATATCCATGAAAAATCGATGGATATATTGCCCATGAAAAATAAAGAAATAAAGAATTCTTTATCTAGATCAAAATATTTTATTATAATGCTTGTTGCTACATGACTCAAAATCTGAAGTAGGCAGATCGAATCGATTGAGATTGGCCTGGAGCGATCCTTGCGATCCGATAAAAATTTCTCCAATCTATAAAATCAGTCAAGAAACTGGATGGAAATCCTCCGATTCTTGACTCTCTGATGCTTAAGTCAGTTCGAGCCTTGAGAACATGAGTGAAAAGAACGAAAGAGTAAGAGAGATCGAATGGAACTGGAGGAGCACTGGGTAGATGCCAAGATCCTGGCCTAGTTTCCTATCAATAGAGTTTCTCCTAGTTTCAAAGAACAGAACTTATCGATGGAAGATCCTTGGCCCTCTATTTATAGAAGGGTTGAGGAGGCCATTCCAAAATTTGTTAGGCTGTTAGAGGAGTTTATTAGATGGTTAGAGAGCCACATGTAAGTGAGCTGGGGTACAGCTGTGCATATGAGCTGAACATGAGATCATATCCGACTGTACCTACCAATCGTATATGAGATCATGGCCAGCTGTGGCTTGGTTGCAGAAACCATCGTGGATGTTCGCGGAATAATCAAGTCCGTCAATATAATGTTCACTTCGATAGATGACCGGGATGAAATAGAGACTAGTCATAATAATCATTCTGCATAGAAGAGGCATCGCGATTTAGGTCGGTAAATACCCAACCTGAATATTCTTTATCAGCTATGACTTGTCATCCCAGACATAAAATACCAGGATGTCTCATATTCAGGTCGGTAAAATACCGATCTGAATCTGCTTATCCATAAGTTGATCTGTTGGAATTTGGTACTTTGAGATTAATATCTTTTTGATCTCATATGATGATGTCACGTATCTTGGGACTGCTTTAGTGCACCAACACTTTATCCTCCACTTTCTATATCAGAGGTAATAATCTTTCAATCGGACTAAGAAGTAGAAGTATCTTCATATTTACTCTATAGATTGGGTTTTCACTAGTTTGGGAGATGTTTGCCATTGAGATCGAATTTTATCGATCAGGAGATATTATCTCCATACTAGCCCTTTTGACTCGATTTTCATCGACCAGGAGATCTTATCTCCGTACTCGCTTTTTTGATCTAATTTTCGTCAGACAAGAGATCTTCCATATTTATCGTTTGGTCCGATTCTTATCGATCAGGAGATCTTATCTCTGTACTTGTCTTTTGATCCAATTTTCACTGGTCAGAAGATCTTATCTCCGTATTTATCTTTTTGCTCGATTTTTTACTGATCAAAAATCTTATCTTCGCACTTACCTTTTGATTTGATTTTTCACCGTCAGAAGATCTTATCTCTATATTTGTCATTTTGCTTGATTTTTACCAATCAGGAGATCTTATCTCCGCACTTATCTTTTGGTCCGATTTTTACGGGTCAGAAGATCTTATCTTCATATTTGTATTTTTATTCGATTTTTTACCGATCAGGAGATCTTATCTTTTGATCTGATTTTTCACCGATCAGGAGATCTTATCTCCATACTTATCTTTTGATCCGATTTTTCATTGGTTAGGACATCTTATCTTCATATTTATCTTTTAGTCTAATTTTACTGATCAAGAGATCTTATTTTCATATTATTTTTTGGTCTGATTTTTACCGATCAGGAGATCTTATCTTCACATTTGCTTTTTGACCCAATTTTCACCAGTCATGAGATCTTATCTCCGTATTTGCTTTTTGATCTGATTTTTATCAATCAGAAGATCTTATCCCATATTTATCTTTGGACTTGATTTTTACCTACTAGAAGATCTTATCTCCATATTTATCTTTTGGCTCAATTTTTCAGCGATCAAGAGATCTTATCTCTATGTTTGCTTTTTGGTTCAATTTTATCGATCAGGAGATTTCATCTCCATACTTATCTTTTGGCTCAATTTTTTATTGGTCAGAAAATCTTATCTTTGTATTTGCTTTTTGACTCAATTTTTATCGATCAGGAGATCTTATCTCCATATTACTTTTTGATCTGATTTTTATCGATCAAGAGATCTTATCTTCATACTTATTTTTTGGCTCAATTTTTATCGGTCAGGTGATCTTATCTCCATATTTGCTTTTTGATCTGAGTTTTATCGATCAGGAGATCTTCTCTCCATATTTGCTTTTTGATTCTGTTTTATCGATCAGGAGATCTTATCTCTACACTTGCTTTTGGATCTAATTTCATCGATCAGAAGATCTTATCTCCGTATTTACTTTTTGATCCGATTTTTATCGATCAAGAGATCTTATCTCTATATTCCCTTTGGACTCGATTTTTACCGACCAAAGATCTTATCTCCATATTACCTTTTGACTCGATTTTTTACCGATCAGAAGATTTTATCTCCATATTACTTTTTGATCTGATTTTATTGAACAGGAGATCTTATCTCTATACTTATTTTTGCTCAATTTTTTTACCGACCAGAAGATCTTATCTCTGCACTTGCCTTTTGATCTAATTTTTCACCGATCGAGAGATCTTATCTTCGAATTTGCTTTTTGATCTAATTTTTACCGACCAAGAGATCTTATCTTCATATTACTTTTAGCTCAATTTTCTATCGATCAGAAGATTTTATCTTCATATTTTATTTCAGAGTTTTCGGACTGGTATTATCGTCACCTGAAATATATGCATCGAGCCTCGAGAGAATCAACATTAATTATTTGGTCAAAAAATGAAATAATTTGATATTTAGAAAATAATTCATCATATCTTTTCACCATGATTGCCTGAAAAGATATTTTTGAAAATATCCAACGAGGGCGCGCCAAATGTCAACGCTCAACTCGACCATGGATTAGATTGTCGTGGCAGCACCTGAATGGGGTACGCCTAACCGCCACCTGACAAAGCTACCAGATTGGCGCCATGTGTCATAAATCTACCATGGGTCAGTCAATCTGGGTTGTTGGTTTGTCGGATTGGCGCCATATTGCAGTCAAGGGCTCATGGCTCGGCATATGAGGTATTGTCCATTTTAGCTCATTACCATCTTTAGGCTTCAGTGGGCCTACGCTTCAGTGGGCCTTGATCATTTAGAGCCTTACGATTTTGCCTCTTAAAAGGCGCCTCACGTGGGAAGGATGGTCCCTTCCTATATAAGCTAGATTTTTTCTTGTCTCCAACCAATATGGGACTAATGATGCCCTTCCTTCTACACCACAATATAGCCCCCCCAGTCAAGAGAAAATCTGTATACTCTACAGACCATATCTGTATACTCCCACATTGTGGTGTTTAGGCAGAAGGAGCCCCAAGTCCATTAAGGGTGATGCCCTTCCTCCAACGTCAATCTGTAGGAGTATACAGACACGGTCTGTGGAGTACACAGATTCTTTCTTGACTGGGGGGCTATGTTGTGGTGCAGAAGGAAGGGCATCATTAGTCCCACATTAGTTGAAGTCAAGAGAAAATCTAGCTTATATAGAAAGGGACCATCCTTCCCACATGAGACATCTTTTAAAAGACAAAACTGTGAGGCTCTGAATGACCAAGGCTTACTGAAGTCTAAGGCCCACTGAAGTCTAAAGATGGTCATGAGTCAAAGTGGACAATACATCACGTGCCGAGCCATGAGCCCTTGACTGTAACATTGACGCTAAAAGGAGGACCTCACCCTTCATAAACTGTGGGGTTCCTTTCGTCTAAACACCATTCTGTAGGAGTACACAGACACAATCTGTGGGAGCACACAGATTCTCCCTTGATTGAGGGGACTATATTGTGGTGTAGAAGAAAGGGCATCATTAGTCCCATGTTGATTGGAGTAAAGGAAGAATCTAACTTATATAGGAAGAGACCATCATTCTCACATAATGTACCTTTTAAAAGGCAAAACCGTGAGACTCTAAATGACCAATACCCATTAAATCCCAAAGATGATCATGAGTCAAAGCGGATAATCCCTTACATGCCGAGCGATGAGCCCTTGACTGCAACAATAGTAAATATAGAAAAAGGTGAAGATTGGTATCCAGTGCACAAGTTTATCTAGTTTTAGTCATTTATCTACATGTGATAGGTTGCAGAGAGTTTTTTTTTTAAATTTAACAGGATGGACTATTCATACAATACATGTATGAATATAACTAACAAGATTAGAAAAAAAAATTGAAACAAGTAGGGCAATGAGACGACAACTATCCAAATACCTCTTAAATGCTCCGTAATGAAGCTAACAACCCAGTCGCAGTACTATTTACCTCTCGAAAGATGTGCTGGATGTCTATGAAGGTGCAAACCCTCTAAAAGCCTCCTAATGTTCAAAATGAGTAAGTGCTCCGAGACAAGGCCCACCCGCCCCTACAACCATCCTATCAAACAAAAATGATATGGGATGGGCATTATAAAAGATCATAACGGGCAGGCTTCACAGTCTGCTATGTATTCTTTAATACTAATCTTAAAGTATCAATTTAAAAGTCAAAGATTTTTTCTACTAACAGAGTTATTAGTCCCATGATTAAAGCATTCTCTTTCTTCCTTATTTTTAGTACATAGCGATATATACTATATGACCATATGATATGTACTAAATATACAATAAATAATACATACTGTAAGCTTTTTTGATACACATCCAGTAATGATCTAATACACACCTACAGCTCAATTGATATATAGTTTACCGAATTTAGTTTCACTAGTACAGAGTATACAACTAATTAAGACACATCCAGCAAAATATTCATCCAATATCCTAATACACACCTCTAAATAAAATGATACGTAGTTTTTAAAACATAGCATTCATCAATACACAACACATTAGTAAATGATACATACTAGATGGCATATTGGTACATACTGAAAGATTTTTTGATAGACACCTAGTAACAATCTGATATATACTTTATAGATAAATTGATACATAGTTTACTGAACTTAGTATTCACTAATATACAGTATATGATCAATTGATACACAACAAGATATTCATCTGACGTCCCAATACACACTTCTAGGTGAAACGATACATAGTTTTCGTAAACTTTTAGATGTAAAGATCTTAGAAAAGAAGAGGGATTTGGAAGAAAAGTAAGGGCCCTTGAGGTGTGTTTTGGGCCATTGCTGGGTGTGTATTAAAAAACTTACAGTATGTATCAATAAACTATCTAGTGTGTATTATTTACTCATATACTGTATACTGATAAATATTATTTTTAAAACTATATATCACTTTATCTAGAAGTGTATATTAAGATGTTGGATGAATATTTTGCTAGATGTGTATCAACTAGTCATATACTGTGCACTGGTAAATACTAAGTTTAGTAAACTATGTATCAATTTAACTGTAGGTGTATATTAGATCATTGCTAGGTATGTATCAAAAAGCTTATAGTATGTATCACTTGATTATATATTTAGTGTGTATCATATGGTCATATAGTATGCATCGTTACGTGCTGAAAATGAGGAAGAAAGAGAATATTTTAATCATGAGACTAATAACTCCATTAGTAGAAAAAGTCTTTGACTTCTAGATTGATACTTTAAGATTAGTATTAAGGAACACGTGGCACATTGTGAAGCCAGCCCCATATGATCTTTATTGTGCTCGCTCCATATGATTTTTGTTCCATCCTACCTTCGTGGCGGAGTCCTCATTAATAACTAGCTTATCAACCCTGAGCACTAGTCACACATGCCTGATGCCGTCTTAGGTTGCATGTAGTTCTACACAAAGAATGATGGGCTCAACGAGATAGATTCGGCTGGCAACAATAAGCTTAAAGTCTGGCTTCGAATCATAAAACCAACCACCTCTGCTACCAATCACATTACAATAAGAATCCAGACTATTAGCGACGGCCATTTGCTGTCGCTAATAGTCTAACAACCATCGCTAATAACCTCGCCATCACTAATTCCGTCGTAATAGCCAATCTAAAAAAATCTTATCAAAAATATCCTTATTAGCAATGAAAATATCACCATTGGGCTCAACGAGATAGATTCAGCTGGCAACAATAAGCCTAAAGTCTGGCTTCGAATCATAAAACCAAACCACCTATGCTACCAATCATATTACAATAAGAATCTGGACTATTAGCGACGGCTATTTGCTATCGCTAATAGTCTAACAACCATCGCTAATAACCTCGTCATCACTAATTCTGTCGTAATAGCCAATCTAAAAAAATATTATCACTAAATATCCTTATTAGCGATGAAAAATATCACCGTCGCTAATATAACTATTAGCGACATCATTAACGATGCAAGAACTCCATCGTTAATTATTTTTAATTTTTAAATTAAATTTATTAATGATAAAAAAATATCATCGCTAATGCCTTTCTAATTTTTTAAATTTAAATTAAATAAACGGTATCGATGCTAATGCCGTCGCTAATAAGTATTAGCAACGGTATTTTCCTCACTAATACCATAGCTAATAATTAATTTATTTTTAAAAAATTAATAAAATATTTTAAATTTATTAATTAATCATAATGAATTATGATTCTTAATACCTGTTATAATTAAATTTAAAGATAATATGATAATAAAATTAAAATTAATTATATTATATTAAAATATAAATTATATAATTTTTTTACAATCAGTATAAAAAATACAATACATCAAAAAAAAAACTCAGGTCTGATCCTTATCATCATCCACCTCCTCCTTCTCCTCCTCCTCTCCAATAGCTGGTGGATGAGAGCCAAATGTCCCATCATCCTGTAACGAAAAAATAAACAATATTAGCAAATTTTGATACAGAGGCATATCTTTTGATACACTTCTCTAATTTTTGAATAAATTATTCTTATATATTTTATTCAATGATACGAAGCTATAGACACCACCGGCCTATTGATTAGATGGTTAAATTAAATTTTAACTCCTAGATCTCCTTTCCAGACTCAAACCTAAATATATGAAGCTTTTAAATATGAAAACTTAAATAAGTAAAAGGGTTTAGTAACATAATTACCTGACGTGATGGCTTAGATGATGAGCCCAATTGATTGCGCAGCTGCGGATCCTGGAGAAGCTCTATAACCATATCGTGGATGGCATCCAAGAGGTTCTAAGGTCGCTGGCTCAGAAGTCTCTGCACAACCTCCTCTATGTGTGCATCACTTCAGGTCTGGAATGTCGAGGCCTGTGAGGATGTCAAAGGATATCGAGCCGGTGGAGGGTCGAAGCTATAATCGAATCCTATGATCCAACATCTACTCATCCCTCTAGTGGCACTGAGCCATCCCTCAAGGTCAAGAGGGGGCTAAGAAGATGGGTCATTGCCGTACCTCTCAGCAACGTACTCCGCGTACATTAGTTCTAATATAAAATTAGATTCTATAACAACTTAATTAGTAAATAAAATTTGAAGTTCTTACCACGATCTGACGTAATGTAGAATCTAAATAGTCATCAATCCTCTTAGATTGGTGTGTGGCCTCCCACAACTGTAGTTGGTCTGATGGACGACCCAACTGCTATGTCTATAATAAGTAAATAATAAAATTAAATTAATTAAAGCCTACATATAAGAATCTTTACAGTTCTAGTAAAGAGTTTTGGTATAGATTTTTTATCAGTCTGTCGGCTACAACATGTGTATCGATCGAGCCGCCCTGTGCATGATCGGATTCTGCTGGACAGTCCAATTTTATCGAGCTCTCTATTGCCTATCGGAATACTCTTCGTTGCTCCACTGATCGCAGAGGGCCTGCCATATATTCGCTTGCATCCAATGATCTATGAAGGACCTCTAATTCGATAGTGATTGAGAATCAATGTGCTGGATGGCAGACTGCCTGAGGCTGTAGAGGGCATCTCAGAACCTTCATGTGACCACCTCTTCGAAGGTTCGACGGCCAGCCTTCTTATTCTGAGGAGTCTCGAATCGATGGTACTTCTACAAGATAGAAGCAAGTGTATATTAATATATAATTAAATACTAACGTATTGAGAAATTTAAATTAAACTAATTTTGACTTATCAGAAATATCTCTCAAACTGCATCACGAGCTTCCGATGGCCAACTCGAGAACTCGTTCATCGATCTCGGCATCAATCAACGTATGATCCCGATAATGACATGAGATATAGAAGGCTCTCTGAATGTGCTGTAAAATTGATTTTAAAAATAAATGTTAACTCTAAAATTATTAAATTTAATATATTAATTAAGCATGTAGTATTTATGAGCGGCTCTGGATATGAATGATCTCTCTATCCTCCAATCGAGTCAGAGGTACCATGAGTCGGATGAATTCTCGACCACGGTGCTGTATTTAAGAGCCAATGGTCGCTACTACATGCGACTGTGGGGTCACTGGTAACCTCCTATCCTTCAAACCTGAGTGCAAAATATCTAATACAAAGAATGTTATATTAGTTAAAAATGATAAAATAATATAAACAAAATATATAAATTAAGTGTTAGAGCTTACCATCCGATGAGAGAGGTACAGAATCATGTGAGCTGGCCGCATGATCACTTTCTCCTCGAGAGCTCTATCCTCGACTAGTGTGGCTTCGACCTCTGAAAGACATGATGTATGCACTCTAAAAATAAAATAAATAAATTCATCAAATTAATTATACAATTATGGATGGTAATGCAAGATTTAAAATGATGCAAGACAAGTAATTAAAATGATTCAAGAATTATAAACTTAGCACGACTCATCGGTCTCTTTAGATGTTTGGTATCCTTCGAAATCTTCTTTCGATTCTTCCTCTTTTTCCACCTCTTCCTCTTCTTCCCCTTCTTGGAGAAGATTGTCCTTTAAAATAATCTCAGTTGGATCTACCTCCTCATGTTGGCCATCTTTACGTAGGAGAATTTCTGAAGCATCCAATTCCACATCATCGAATGATTGATGAACTCTTACTATTTCATCCTCTTCAAAGTATTCTGGTAATTGGAACTCTTCTTCTTCTTCGAGCACATAATGAACGGCTCGAGACTTAATTTTGCATACAACCCACCAATCTTTCCTTCCTTTTTTCTGGATGGAAAAGGAGTATAATACACTTGAGCAACTTATGCAGCTAGTATAAATGGCTCATTGACATAAGCTTTTGATCCATATTTGATTTCAATAAGCCTGTACTGTGGATCAACTTTCATACCATTGTCGGTATCGAACCGTTGGCACTTAAATAGAATAATACTATTACCTCCAATATAACTCATCTTAATCACTTCTTCGAAGATTCCATAGTAGTCACTCTCCGCCTTATCTTTCCATCAACTGCCTTTTATACACATCACTGTTCATTGTACGTTTATAATTTTCATATTACTGGGTGTGGAATTTGAAACTATTTACGTTACAGCCATTATAGTATGTTACGTATTTTTCAGGCCTGTAACCTAATAGTCTCAGCTTCATTGGTATAAACTCGCTCACTTGAATGACCTGTATATTATAAAAAATAATTAAAGAATTAAAATATATAAATTGACAATGAATGCCTACTAATTGGCAGAACCAACATGCAAAGTTCTCTAAGCTCTGTGCTGATATTTTTTCATCACTTATGCTCGAATTTTCTCCTTTCAGTATCTCATTATATTGCCTAACTATGCATAAGATAAGTATACTGAAATAAATGATTAAAGAGTTAGGATTATGATGGACACTTATAAGACATATGATTCGATCTCCGTGTAATTTAGCAAAACATATGTCTCTACCTGTCGAAGTTTAGTATTAGAGAAAATCCGATGAACATCGTACCCAAATTCTGGAGCAGAATAGGCAAATATTGAGATCTTTCGCTTTGATCCTTCAGCACCACCATTATCATTTTGACCCATTTGAGTCAGCTTGATCTACACACTGGGATTAAAATAGTATCGGCTAAATTTAAAATCTTTTCTATTATATAAGCCTCCATAATAGACCTTTGACTCGGACCTTATTTTTACTTTTTCTTGAGACTGTGTATATATCTTTCAAATGGATACATCCATCTATACTGCACTGGACCCCCACCCTAGCTTCATACGTCAGATGAATCATGAGGTGCTCCATGGAATCAAAGAAGCTGAAAAAAAATATCTTCTCCAACTTGCATATAGTCTCTACACTGCTAGCCTCAAAACTGAAAATGTGATCGGTGGATAGTTCGATAGCACAAATGTCACTGAATAGAAGACTAAACTCGATCAAAAATTCCATATGGAGTTGGAAAGGAGATCACACCAAGCCAATGAAAGTAATCATTGCATGAATATATGACAGTTATGGTTCTTTAGCCCATAAAATCTGCAATCTTTGACATTGACGCATCAAGCTAGATTACTTGTATAACTATCTGAGAATTTAAGGCTTTTATATCATTCGTAAATATTTTTCAGCTGCTCTCTTGTTAAGATATAAGATACTTTCGACTTCAGAAATTTTTCAGATGATATCTCAACCAGCTCTAATAGATGATGCTTGCATATATTCTTCATATCTACTCGAGCCTTCAGATTGTCCTTCATCTTGCCCTTGACATCCATAACAGTATAAAAATATTATCGAATATATTCTTCTCGATATACATGATGTCAAGATTATAACGAATTAAATTGATGGATCAATAGGATAATTTCCAGAAGATGCTTCACTTCACTCAATTATGAGTTGTACCGAACCTCCGAGGCTTCTGCTTGTCAAATTCAATACCAAATAGGATTTTATCCAATTAGGATATCCTCTGAAACACTTCCATACCACTGAGGTGCTGAGGCGCATGGTCCTTCTCTATCTTATTCCTCCTAAAATTGTTTCGCTACTTTCGAAAAGGATGATGTTTGAGGAGGAATTGACGATGACAATCTAACCAGTAGGGCTTACGACCATGCTCAAACTGAAATAATTTTGTATTCTCCATACAATAGGGACATGCTAGCTTCCTATGAGTGCTCCATCCTAACAGCATCTTATAAGTAGAAATATTATTAATGGTCCACATCAACGTAGCCTTTATTACAAAATTTTGCTTCTTTGATGCATCAAAAGTATGAATGTCATCGGATCATAACAATTTCAGCTCATCAACAAGAGATCTTAGATATACGTCAATACTTCTACCAGGATGTCATGATCTAGAAATGACTAATGTAAGAAAGATGTTATGTTCTTTAATATACATCCTAGGTGGTAGATTGTATGGAGTGATAAAGACTGGCCAACATGAATAAGGGACCGCTACATGATCGAACGGTATAAAACCATCCGTATATAGATCCAATCAGACATTGCGTGATTCTTGAGCAAATAAAGGATGGCAAGCATCAAATTGCTTCCATACCTCATTGTCCGATGGATGACACATCATATCAGGGTGCTTGTATGGTCCTTCTTTGTACCATCTCATCTGTCCGGTAGTATTTTTGAATAAGTAGAGCCTCTGAAGTCTAAGAGTGAGAGGAAGGTATCGAAAAATCTTATATGGTATGTCCTTCTGATTTCTATCCTCTTACCCCAGCTTAAATCGACTTGCACCGCATATGCCGCATGAGTTCTTCTGTTGGTCTTTCTTATAGAAAGTATACAACCATTACGGTATGCATCTATCTTCGCATATTCTATGCCCAACCCTTTCATTATTTTCTTCGAAGCATAGAAGCTCCCAACAAGCTTCTTATCCTTCAATAGCTATTTTTTTATTATTACTACCATCCTATCATAATAATTAACCATCATATTAAACTAGACCTTCAAGTTCAACAACTCAGACATAACTGATAGTACAGTGTGTGTTTTATATCCCGACCATAGCGGTTCATCTGCATCTTTCAGCATAATATAGAAATCATTGCTGTCAGCTTTTGAATCATCCTCCACATCTCAGTTAAATTCAAGATCAACCGCATCTATAACCATGTCCACCATTCTATCTATGTCCATGTCCTGCTCGGTTCTAACCCTTATAATTTCTTCTACATCTCTCCATGTAGGTATCAATACTTATAATCAGGCATAAATCCACTCTTATATAAATGGATAGTAATTATATCTCTATCAAATATTTCTCTATTGCCACATCTGTTGCAAGGGCAACGAGTCTGTCCTTGATGTAAGAGTACTATATTTTCAAAATAAATTATAGAAGTACTCTACACCCTCCCTGTATTTAGCAGAAATCTCCCCATCGACTACTCAATGGTCCATCCAACTACGATCCATGATAGGCTATCTAAGAATTCTACATATACATGAATAGAAGGCAATTGCTAAATACTATTTTATCATTAAAAATGGCTTACATAGTAAATGAATCCTATCATCAACTAATAGGTAAAATAGGTTCTATCCCATTCAGAAATACATTAATTCTATAGATCCATTACAGTAATCAAATGATACATAATAGGGATTGAAAAAATTTCGACAGTATTTCTCCTTAGTTCTTCCGTATAGAGAGAACAAAAAGAATGCTATTCAAAATTTTTTCAAACTCTCAGCATATCATTTAATTACTATAATAATCTATAGAATTACTTGCATTTTTCAAACTATCCAAAGTGGACAATCAATTGACCAATGTACATAATTCTTTCATCCGTGTAAAAGTAATAAATAGATGGATACATTAGAATATATATATCAATCAACTGACAGGTCTATCGCTCTATGCAATATAAATTTTATTAATATTAACACATAATTAATGCTGCCCGACACTTTCTATCAGCTTGAGTACACTAGGCATGCAAGGGCTAGATGCCTTGGACCCTAGCTATGATTCGAGGTTCGGATATGCGACATGCCCAGACCTCGTGTTTGCAATGCTGCCCAGCACCTTTCCTCGATCCGAGCACTCTGCATGCCCAGACCTAAATCCCATGCATCTAATTAATTAATTATTTATTTATTAACTAATTAATTAAATCAATATTTAATTAAATTTTAGTGATAGTACTAACCGTCACGAATAGTAGACAATATTAGCCATCACTATTGCCGTCGTTAATACTCATGAGAATACTCACAGACACACTGATGCGAGGACGGATCATGGGACAGGGGTGGTGGGGGAGGGCCGAGGCGATTGACTTGGGGTCATGGGCTGGGGCGGTGGGCCGAGGTCGAGGCGGGGCAGTGGGTTTGGGGTGGGGCTCGAGGGCCGGTGGAGTTAGGCCACAAGCAGGGGGTGGCGGGGTCGGGTCGGGCGTGGCCGTGGGGGGCGACAGGGTAGGGGAGGGGCCGCGGGGGGCGGCGGTGCCGGCGGGTGGGCTGCGGGGGCGGCTGGGCAGGGGCCACGGGGCCAGCGAAGTCGACTCGAGGTCGGGCCGATGCAGGGATGGGGCTGATAGGGTCGCAGCGGTCGCAGGATGCCGAAGGGGGTTGCGGGGTGAGGGTGCCGGAGAGGCGAGTTGGGGTGAGAACGGAAGAGAATGAGCGGGGAGGAGAATTTTTCAGTTTTATAAAGTGAACTATTAGCGATGGCAAACTTACCATCACTAATACCGTCGGTGACGTATTAACAATGAAATTTTCATCACTAAAATAAAATTCATCGTTAATATTTTTATCAAATTTTTAAAATAATTTTTTTTAAAATTATTAGCAATGGCAACATGTCGTCGTTAAAAATCGTCGCTAATAGTCTCTCCACACCCCCACAAATATTTGAATATGATATAATTTAAATTTAAAGTCCATCTTCACCGTTTGTTATCTAAATAATTATAGTTAGAATATCGTCATAAAAAATCATCTCAATAAAATTCGATTTGGCCTTTTGATCATTCATTTTTATTTAATGGTCTAAATCATTTCATACTAAATTGACAATGATAATGATATTCGATTGAAATAAAATTTTGATAGTATGCTACAAATATCATCGATATCATTGTTGTAAATTTTTGAATCCATCAGTTTCTCTATCTATCAGATCATCACACGATCGTTCGTGACCATCGAAATCGAATTTTATTGATCGACATAGCTAGGACTATCGAATCGAGATTTTTTTTTATGACG
>KE504633.1:4278003-4288401 GCA_000441515.1 Elaeis oleifera | reverse complement strand
ATCAAAAGATAATCTAATAAAAATATTATAGAAATATCATCTATCCTCCTTTTAATTCCTCCTAACAAAACTGAAGCAGGATTATCTTCATGTATCCTTTTATGTTTAATTAAATATATGAAATGATGGTTCTCCATTCTTTATTCTTTTGATTCATCTTTCATATCAAATAGAAGGTTAACGTCACTTGATAGATGGCTCAAATTATCCAAAATAGTCCATTCACCGCCAGGCACCCAAAATCCGATGGAACAGTAGCTTTACCTCCTTCCTCTTGCTCTTGTATATTAAGAGTCTTGAAAGCAGAGCTAGGTAGGTCACCATTTTTGCCCACGGTTTCCGGCAGCTTAAATCCGGATGCAGGCATACAGCCGTGACCCATCAAGGTGGTTGCCCACATACATTGGGAATCTTTGAATTATAGCAACTGGGACTGCTGGGATTGTGATTTGGGAGTCCCCACCTCAGAAAATATATCGCTAGCATGTGAACTCCTCCATTCTTTTCAAACTCGGAAGGCCTAACGTCAACCCAAAAAATATTGATAACCTCCCGAAATACATCGCACAGGGGCCCCTCAAAGCATCAAACCCCAATAAGAAAAGCTTCAAAACAGTTGATAAGATGTCTGCCAGCTGGGAGAACGAGACTTAAAACATGGCCGAGACAAGAAATTTGGAACCATGGGTTTGGTTCTGGAGCTTAGAGGCCGCAAATTGTCAAACAACACATGGATCTATTGGTGTACGTACAACCAAACCATATTTTTTTTAAAAAAAATTGCATGCTAAGGACATAAAAAATGGTCACATTCGACTAATTGGGTCCTCTGATAACCACAGCCCTAAAGTATGAAATATCTACAAGGAACAAGCCGACATGCCCGAGAACACGAAAATTATTGAGGAAACTATGAAATCAATGGATTGGTGTGAAAATGGTCACAGTGTGCATTAAGTTAAACTTAATTACCATCAACACCAACCTACGTTGGTAGTATGTTGTGGTTATGTTGTGTTTATGGATGCTTATTTGCACTAGTTGTTAATAATACAATTACCAAAAAAAAAAGGAAGGGGGGGGGGAAGAAGATATTTGTCGACATTGATTGAGGATTATTGAAGGAGAAATGATTAGAAAAATCTCATGATGGAGCCTAATCAATCAACAACAATTCTTTAATGAATCAAAAGGTTTTGTTGGCACAGCCAAGTAGCTGTCAACAGGCCTCTCCCACCACTAATTGTCGTGTGCTTTACCCAAGTGTACATGTACAAACGTGAGAAGGTCGCCTTCCCATTACTTTGTTACTTTGTCCTTAAAGGAGATCATGTCTTCCCACCAACAATTATTATTGCCTGCCCCTCTGTCTGTTCCTTAATTTACTTCTTCGAGGAGCATGCCTAACTCTTTCATCAAAGTCTTTTTTGTGTGTCTCCTTTTGCGTCCATTTGAAGGCATGACCGGCCTTGGGGACTTTGAGGCCTTATTCAAAGGCATGCTTATTTCGTGCCTGTTAGTTCCCAAGATGCCTCCCACTTGGCATTATTAAATTAGCCCACAGGAACAGCATCAAGCGATTGGGACAACATGGGATGTTCATTTGGATGAGGATAAGAAAGGAAGTGACATGGTTGGCCAAACTAGATTATTACAAGTGGTTAATTAAATAATATAGTTTAGCTGAAGAGAAATATTTGGTAGACCATCCATCACTTCATCAGAATAGCTGGTTCCCCGCAAAGGAAGGGAAACCAAAAGTTCCCAAGGGAGAGAGAGAAACTTCATTTTACAAATAAATAATATATCTAAATCAGTTTTCTCTCCAAAAGAACAAAATTCATATCTTGCCTTTAAGTGATTTCTTATTAAAGCACCACGGTAGTGTTTTTTCTAAGGCTGTCTTTGGTTACAAGCAACTGTGAAGTCATTGAGCTATTAATGTCATCAATCAAGTGGAGTTAAACTTATAGTATCCATTTGCGACGACTTCTATTACATTCAAGGTGATCCTTCCAACAGCTTTCTATAGCTTCAACTAATGACCAGCCTAATAAAGTAGGGATTATATGCGACCGTCAGTTCACAACAGAGCTTAGAAGCACCAAAGCACCCTAATTGAGATAAAATGCATTTGAGTTCTCATCTTCTCCCAAAAATATTTGATTATCCTATGATATAACTGCTATTGAAATGTGCAATGCATTAATAAACATTGCCACTTTGCCTGGTCACATATAATAGCAACCTTTAAAGGAACTTGAGCATTGAAATTGGTATTTATAAGTGCCTTGCTTGGAAAATAAGGCCCCCACAGATTTGGGATAAATAGCATCGACCCCTACTGGATTTCTTATTTCTGGTGTGATTGGTTTATATTTCGAAGCTCCATTGCGGGTGTAAAACATTGCTTATTAACATTTCAAGCAAATTAGTAACCAAAAACACATTTCGGGCAAATTAACCAAGAGCCATCACCTACTAGCTGTATTTAATGGGGCATCTCACATGTCATAAATCTCGGATAAAGTTTCTAAAATGGCTTCTGTGGGCGATCTAGCAATCCACACCAACCCATATATGAAAATTATCTTGAGCATAGTCTCAAAATGGTTTGTGATGTGCTGTTACAAGTATATTTCAATAAGTAGATATGTTCTCATCTTTCCAGGTCTGATGGGACTCACATCTACAAAATGGTGGATTCCTGCCTCACCTATTTTCTCCATCCATTTGATATAGCAAGGTGCTAAGCTTTTTTTCTTCCTTCCTATAAATCACATTAAAAATTTAATGATTAAAATGAAAAACTCAATATATTGAAGAGGTTCATTTACAATTAGTTTTAAATTTTAATATGTGGATTAAAAAACTCAATTTTCTCCTTTGAATTTGACAGGTGCACAAATCTAGAGAAATCTTAATCTAATAAAGTTGACGGTTCAAACAGAATTTTCATTTCTCCCTGTTCAAGTTAAAATTCACTGATCGACCAATTAAGATAGCTGTAATAGTTTATTGTAGGAATCATGCCCAAATGACAATATCTAGCAAGATATGGTCATTTGAGACACGAATTGAAGTTACATACCTTCAGTTCTGCAGCTGTAACATGATAACTTCATTTCACCTCCATCAATCTGAGAAATAGAGCTTCTTCTGTCCATGGCTCTCCATTAATTGCAACATTTTTTCAAAGAAATTATCAATCAACAATAATCAAGGTTAACTCTGATAAAATTTAAGTAACAATATTGTCAACTACGAAGATCAAAACAAGTCATTCTATAAAGGCTCCAAGGGAAAGACATGAATACATACACCTAAAAGTGTTCGTTCTTTCTCGCATCTACACAGCAGCCATAAGCTGCCATCTGTTAACAAAAGGAAGAATTCTCAACTCTAACTCGACAGCGGAAACAACAGAATTCTTCCCAAATGAAACACAGACCAAAACCCTAGAGTCCTTCAGAATACAAATGTTAGACCCATGTAGTAGGCTTAGCTCAGTGCACGACCATGGATCGCCAAATCTCATCTGCTGGACTCCGAGTTGAAGCTTAGGCTTGGTTTTGGGACCTGTGGACCCAAACCAAGCCATGGCTGACTCTCCTCCTGTTTGACAGGAGCAACCATTTCTGAAGAGCCATTTACTTGATATGGTGCCTTGGTGTTGATCCTGAGAAATTTAAAGGGTTTTATATGAGATTGATAGAACAATAGTCACAAATTTGGCAACAAACATCATAATTCAGCATTTCTCATAAAGCGCATTGTTGGGCAAGGATTACCCACCGGTCCTTCTTTCTCAAGGAATCGATGGAGCGATGCCCTTCTTGCTATGGGGAGATCTGTCATTCAAATAGCACAAATATTAGCATCCTTTGCTGCATGCTTGCTAGGTTATTGGTTATACTATCATAGACAGGCATCTTGTCACAAAGAGAGATTTCTTACTGGAAGCATTAGGTTGGGCTGGCTTTTGAACTTGGCCTTGAGCCGTCACCGAAGGGTTAGCAGGAGTGGACACCGACACAGGAGTTTCATTGGAGAGACCATTTGAGTGGTCCACTGCTGCAGTGGCTTTAGAGGAAGAGGGAACATAGCCCAAATTTTGGGCATTGGAGGTCCCCTTGCTTGCTATCTGCATCAGATCCTTAGCCTTCTCAGCTGGAAAATTGTCGAACACCAGCACCTTCCGCCATAAAAGATGGTCAACTGGGCCTTCTCTCGTTCCCTGCAGAACATCCATGAGGATGATCAGAATTCACTTCAAATATACATCAACATTAAGTAAAGAAGAAATAGATCTCATATTATGTGTTAATTTTTTTAAATTTTTTTTCCTCACTATCAAAATTGCATGCAAAGAAGAGTACTTTCAGACAGTCAGCTATTGAAAATTGACATCTGACAAAGGCTGTTTGAGGGTACTATGCCATCCAATGGATCATTCATCACTCAACTGAGAATTTGACCTTAGTTATTGCCACATGCCAAGAGTCTTGATGTATTTAATCATAACAAGTGCATACCCAACAACCCAAGTAGCAACAACCTAAAAATAAATAAATAAATAAATAAATAAATAAACCAAGTTGCTGGCCAAGCATGTGCTTCCTGGATAGCTTTTTCTAATATACATATCTGGTTTGTTTTTGAGAGGAAAGTTTGGAATAACCACCTAAAATTACTTGTTTTGAAGGCCATCTCCACACCATTTCCCCACTTCCTAGTAAGCTATCATAAGCTCCGAGATAAAACTTAAGGTGTCTATGGTGTACCTATAACCCTAAGAAGGAATTTGATGTGAAGAGATATAAGATATTGGGCATTTCCGCAATATCGAATAGATTTGTGGGTAAAAAGCTGCGTGGGTTCAGAGTTCTAACCTGACATCCGATGTCTTGCCGGTCTCGTCGCCGAACCCGGCGCGCTGGGGAACAGGTCCATGGCGTTTCCTCGAGAACCGTCGCCGTCGCCGGCCCTTTCCCTCTCCTCGCCACCCGAAACGTCGGCGCCCGGTAAGAAGCTCATCGTGGTCCGCGGCCGAAACGTCTCAGTTTTGCCTGCAAAGAAATAACCCCAAAAAAAAAAAAAATACATAATCAACAAAGAGAGAGGAATAGGACCACCTCTGGACCGTTGAAAAATCGGCCACACACATGGGAGACTGGGACATGGCAGCTTCGTCGAAACCTAGGGTCCAGATCAACCGGTGGAATTAAGGAGCTTATCGTACGGTAAAAGTTATTTTGCTAAGAGTACGGTGAGAGTTTTTTAAACTGTGCGCTGGGAGGGCAGACGAGGACTAAAATTAAATCATCGCTTCTAACGAAATTAGATTTTTTTCAGAAAAAAAATCGGCGGTCATGAGATCCATAATCTCGACTCCATTAAGCCTTAATCCCACCGTATCAAAAATTAAGCCTTAATCCCAAACTAGTTGGTTGGCTACATGGATTTCTTCCTCCATTTCACTTGATTTAGAGCTGTACAAGCTGAGAAAGTTTGAGATGTCAAGAGGAAAGATCCGTAATCTTGAAGAGAACAAAGAAAATAAGACCAGAAAATTCTTCAAATTCGAGAAAAGATGTTAAAAAAAAAAACGCGATGGGAGGATGAAGAGATAAGGGGAGAAAACCCCATATTAACACAACTAGCAGAATCCATGATCTCCTTAAAGGCTACCAAGGTTTTCTTCAGAATCCAACAAGCATACCCAAAAACAAAAAAAAAAAAAATGGAAAACCCAGATATCAGAGTCACCAAAATCCCTCCCAATTCCGTAATTTTTTTTTCAAAAAAAAAAAATCTAACCTTTGGCGGTTTCTTGAGGGCGAGGAGCCATCCCAAGACCGAGATCGGCGATGCTCCCCTTCTCCTTGATGTACTGGCTCAGAAGACTGCAAGTAACCGCAAAATTAGACTTCTCCCCCGATCTCCCCGCAAGTTTCCGCCCCATCTCCGCCATCTCCCTCGCCGCCGATCCCAATATCGAACCAATAAATCCTCTCTCTTCTCCAAATCCGATTCCTTCCTTCCACCCCTCCTCTCTCTCTCCGGTCACCTCGCCTTTTCTCTTTCTTTATACTTGTGAGTGCCCTCCCCTATTTGCCGGTTGTGGCTGAGAATTTTAAACACGTGACTGGCTACAGGATTAAACAAGCCGGACATGAATCAAACAAAGAATAAAATAATATATCTCATTAAAACAAAGCAATTTTATTATCTTAATATTTAATTTCGAGATAATAAACATTGTTTATTTACTTCTCTCGTCTCCGTGACAGACGCCGTTGACGGGGAATCACGTGGAATAAAGGATTGGGGATACGCCTATGTTGAATGGGGGAAACTTGGGATCCTGCTGAGGATTTTGGGGAATTCGTTTCCCGGGGATATCGAATTATGTCATGTGCTGGCGGTGGGTCGTCGATCGGACGGTTCGAAATGAATGCCTGCTGTTTGTCGGAATCTCCGAGATCAGAATTGTCGCGTTGATCTAAAGCAGGCTACGCTTGTCCGTGGATTCGCATAGAAATAATATGCGGGAGATGGTTCTACCGTCCGCCTTGTTCGTTTGATTTCATCTGGTCCGTTGTTACGTGGCGTCATGCAGAAACCTTGTGTGACACCATGTGCGTGTACTTACGATAGTGTTGCCCGCATAGAACTCCACCGGTAGGAACTGGGTAGCGGATGGAGCTCCCGTTCTGCTATGGATTAGATTAAAGGTGAACTCCTGAAATATGATACGTGGCGCTCGCTCCGTGCGTTCGCTTTGGTTGAGGCATACACGGGTGAGGGGTATAGCATTATATTGGACACGTTTGGATGCAGAGCAAGGTGGCGTTCAAGCTGTTGGAGGATATTTTGGCTTATGCAATCCAAGCAAACCTCTCCTGAATACCAGGGACACCAATAAGTGAAATTTATCCCCCATTAAGATCTAAATTAAAGAAAATTGCTGCAGGGTTCCAATTATGTGCATACAAAAAAGCACAGATTCACTTATAATTTAGTAAAATTTCATAACAAACCAATCTTCCATGTGTACATGTTTGGCAACAAATTCCATAAGTTAAAATGATCCTTTCTTGCCGTATGGTCAGTGGATTCTTCTTATGCATGCAACATGTGTCCTGTAGCATTTCTTAGTATGAAAAATTCTTCAATATTTATTTTTAGAACCTTTCCTCTTTTTTGTTATTTACTTCTTGATCCAATAAAGAAATAAGCAAAACAAAGCATCATAATTAAGTAATTACCTAACTAATAAATATACAAGTTTAGTAGGATAGAATATATATATATATGGCTTTAGCAAAATTACCAAAAATCACAGCTATCATTATTTCTTATCATGTGCATTGTGTATGCCCGATGTTGATCTAGTAAAGCCAAAATAAGTTTGATAAAAGATTTGTGCGGACTAAGTAATTTATCTCCATCTTGGTTAAGGTAATTGTCACATGTCAACTTAAATTGGATGATTTGAAATCATGATTATAGCTCCAACCTACCAAACATGTTCCAAGCTTGACTTGTATTTTGGATCAAGGACTGATTCAGGATTTTGAAATGAAAGAGACAAGCTTAAGAAAAAATATGACAATGTTTACCAAGGAAACCGGCAGGAAGCTACCTAAGACTGCCTTATCAATTGTCATAATCTAGTTTCATGGCAATTTCAACCTATATTTAATTTTTCAATAATTGTCAAAAGACTGTTGACTGATTCCTAGTTTTACATGTATGTAGCTCCGGTGTCCATTTTCTATCATGGCTCTACGGAGACTAGAATTAAAGGGACCAAGCATAGAAATCTCACTTTAAGCAAAGGGGACAAAGATAGATGTAACTATAAAAGATATAACAAGAGAACGCCAAATTAGTCCCATGATTTTTTTTTTAAGACAAAGACCTTTTAAATACCTTATTAACAATTAAAATGAAATAAATAAAACTATACAACTGCATAATTTTTACAAAATTTAATAAAAATTCATAAAAACTATATAAGCTATTGACGCATTAGTTTCACCTATTATAGTGCAGTGCTATTCTTCCGATATTTAAATGTCAAACGACTGATTAATGATCTTTCTCTAGTTACGTGGATATTTGTGTATCCACCATTTAACTTGTTATCTCATTATTTTTTGACTTTGACACTCTATATGAGATTTTTTTTTTCTACCAAAAAATAAAAAAATCTGGCTGGGCTTTGTTCTTCCTGTATGTTAAAGCATAGAGGAGTCTCACCATGACACTTCTATAAAGTACAATCCATGGTCCACTATTATGTGTCAAAGTACTCCTCCATATGACACCAAACACATGGAGGCAACGCTTTAAAGCACCATGGTTGAATTAACATACCTAATTATCAGCATATACAACATGGATCGAATCGGGAGCAAACATTATCAATTCTACAAACTTAGTTTGCTTCCACAGACACAACATGTAATTACTCTTATTGTAAAGAAAATCTCTAGAGATATGGAACTCCTAGTGCACATCAAGAGCATGCAGCTTCTTGTTTCCCCATTTCTGTGATCAAGATTTATTATTATTGCCATGGATCCTGGCTTGCATTGTTGGGAATATCTTTGCGTAGATTCTTAGCAAAGCACGTTGCTAAATCTTTTTGTAGCAGCCAACCAAAGGACAAATTTGTGAAGTTGGTGATGCCATCCTTTTTAGCTGCCCATTCCTCGCGGCATGCCATGATACAAAGTTGTACTTGGACAAGAGTGCGGAAGACGTGCACTGTGGTCCTGGCCCTCCTGGGTTACTCGGAAAGCAAACCCACCGACCCATGTTGCTTGTTGATTAGAAATCGCCAAAAACGTGCCTGTCCCACAGTGGACGGAGGTACCATGCACCATTGAAGGGGCTAACTATGTTGCATCAATTGAAGGTGCCAAGTTAATTGTACTTGAAAGCTTCGGTTCACTTTTATGAAAAAGATCTTGTGGATGAGGGAGGACTGATTCAACCACCAATTCTGTGGAACAGACTAGTCCCATAAATGTAAGCAGGACAGCGTCTCCTAATCTTTCACATGGTGTCCAAGCATTGCAAGTAGCACGGCAAGTAATTGATAGGACGGATCGATCATAAATTTTGCATTCCATTTGGCAAGTTTGGATTCGCAGGATCAGCACATACTGCTTCTAAATTTTAAATATAGACTTGTTTAAAACCTTCATTTGTGTAAATAGACCATGTACTTGGGCAGGTTACTTCTGACTAGTCATCATATGATCTTGTTTCTTCTTTGAGAAATATAATCATACTTTTTATTGATGGATTAAAGTCTTTCATATATTATCAGAATCAACATATAGTGCGAGAAAATTTTGCATACTAAATCCAAGCAAATGGACTCATCTTTATCTTGCATTGAATTCCATCCAACAAAAACAATTCGGGTAAAAGAAGAAGATACACTCAAATCTTCTTTTTAAAAAGGAAGAGAAAAGAAAAGATTTGCTCGAATTAAGTAGGTCACAGGCGTCCCCTTATTTCCTTTTTCTCAAGGAAAACATCCGGTTGGACATGCAAATCACATAAAATACTTATATTACACAATTCTTTATTTATTTGCAAGTTTTTTCGGATAAAATTATTTATGTAAAAGTTTTGGTTATTCATTTGAGAACACAAAATTCACAACTATATGTGTTTCTATTCCATCTCGCTTCATATAATTATAAACATCAACAAAAACAGAAAATCGATTAAAAAGCGGAAGTGTATTATTTATCATAAAATAAAATAATCTTTAGCATAAATATTGATGAGATCGTAAAATCATAACCATCATTAGATACTACGATAACATTCCAAAAGCCAGGTCTTCGGGGAGGGGAAGAAGAAATCATGGCCAGAGATTCCGACTTTCATGATTCCACTAATTTGCCGTTACCTTCCAACCGGTCCCACGCGCTTGTAGCGGGGACCGCACGTTATGTTCTGGAGGTCTATCCAGAACGGGCTCGCTTAGCTGGGAGATGATACCGCGTTGCGTGGAAAAGTGGACCGCTCGTTCGATCTGCATCGGACGGCTGGGGGTAGGAGAAGCACGCGATCAATTAGACGTTGGGTGCGGCAGAGTTCTCCGCTTTTGGCGATTGGACCGGCAACATCGCTTGCCGGCTTTGGACTTTTCCAATCAACAATACGGCGTTGCAGCACGTGATCCATATTTCCTTGCCCCTATAGTCTACCTATTCCACGTAGGTTGTTGATAAATCCTAACCCTTTTCGAGATTTTTTTTGTTTTTTAATAGATCCGCCACCTCTCTCTTTTCTCTGTCTAGAATTGTCTAAGAAAAAAAAAACAAAATAATATGGCACTAAAGAAGAGATAAGACTGATATTAAA
>KE504633.1:4259857-4276156 GCA_000441515.1 Elaeis oleifera | reverse complement strand
AAAAAACTGAAGAAACTATCTCATATGAGCAAAGAATGATGAATAATTCTCAGACATCATAATCTGTTAACGTCGCATTCTGTGATGTCGAACGTCTCACCAGCCGCCCCTGCTCGTCATATTGGTCAAGGTTTTCACATGGCGCCGGGAATATTTTTCCAATCGCACGCCCCCAAACATATGCACACTGGAAGAGACGCTTCTTCTTTTTGGCTATGCCGACGTTCATATCACTGAAACTGATGTCCCTTATGGGGATCTCCTCGCTGCCTTGGATCCGGACAGCGATCCGGACATCCCGCCCATAGATCCCATGGAAGGTAATGTTTTCGACGCTTGGGATGGCCTTAGGATCAAAGCCATCGTCCGGGTGCTCATTGTAGTCGGTTTTGACAACGATTCCCACAAGGAGGTTATCGAACGTCAGGTTGCGGTAGGAGATGTCGCGGATGTAACCTCCCCTCCCAGTAGCGGTCTTTATCCTCACACCACGCTTCGAATTCCATACAAGAATATTTTCCAATGTGATATTGGAAATCCCACCTGACATCTCGCTGCCGATTGACACTCCAGCACTGCAATAAGTAATATTGTGAAAGCAATCAAAGGACGAAAAAACTGGAACAGGATAGCGGGCAGATTAAGGAACGGGAAAAGGATAATAAATAAGAAGAAATATGGATACCAAGATTGCATTCTTTTCCACTAGCAACATAGCTAAAAGGTCTTGCACTTTTATTGCAGTTATGTTAAAATTTCTTTATTCATCTTCAATGGTGTTACACCTAAATCAAAGCACGAAAAATCTCCTGAGTGATTTGGCGAGCAGAGCGTAAAATTTGATTTCGGTTGTTGAGCTCCTTGTCTACAATGGTGCAGCGTTGTCCAGAATTACAGGTCTAGATATAGAGGACAGATGTTGCCATCTACTTGTGTGGATGTTACTTTGAAAGGGTAGGTTCTGATTTCACAGAATAGAATATATCAAAGCATTTATTTGAAGGATAAAATAGATGGTGCAACTACCGCAAGTAAACTTGAAAGAGTGTATTCACACAGGACTCCGTTTGTTACCCCCCCCCCCTACCCCAAAAAAAAGAAAGAGGAGATCTCTGCAGAACCATAGAGGTTGTTTATGATTTTTTTTTTTTTAAATTTCACTTTGAAGGAAGAAAAAACAACAACGTCTATAGCAAGACTGTACGTCTATTTGGAACGCCAACCCCACAACGCTACAGTAGGTAAAGTCATTCAGTCAGATAAACAGTAGCAGAGAAGCATTAAACCAACTTATTCATTCTTCCCCAACATATGAAGTCCGAATTTTTTTCATGATTCGCGTGAAGAAACTTGTTTTTTTTTTGGTTTTCTGTTCCTGGTTCATGCACATCTCAGTGTGTTTAATTTAGTTCTTATACATTCTCCAAGTGAATCTAGATGCATGAGGACAGTAGCATTTTCATGGCCGCTCAAAGGATCAGGGATAATATGAACAGTGTGCTTAAGATCATTCAGTGCTTTCCATATTAAGCACATGCTGTCCCTATAAAGGTACATAATGATATGAAAAAGAATTTCCCATGTCCAAAAAAGATACATAATAATGTGAAGAAAGAATTTCTCACCTCACAACAGTGCGAAGTACAACATTGCGGATTAAATGTTGGTCGATGGTCGCCCATATGCAATTCCATACTGATCCCAACCACTCTTTATTGCTATTCCATCATCACCCACATGTATGTAACAGTTTTCTATAACCATATCCTCACAAGAATCTGTACAAGCAATGAGAACTTGTAAAATTGGCTCAGTTTTCGTACAAATGCACTCAAGCATGCTGCATGGTAAATGTGGAATGAAATAAAGGAATATGTATTGAAAAAAGATAAAACAACAACCATGGTAGACATATGACTATAAGAGAGAATGCAATATCGAACAGATATTAAGTGGATAATTACAGTAATTTGATAAGATGACATTGTTAAGTACTGGATTAGATATAATTATTACACCTATCATGATTAAATGATGGAGTCCAGATTGTGGAGAAACCAGAAAGAAATTCTTAAAAGATGTGCTACAGGCCCCCATAGCATAAGTCGAAGGATTTAATTGAAAAAGTTTGAAAAGAGACAAATTAACCAATATAATAAATAAACAATAGCAAGAAAAAGCAAGTAAATTTATTTCACCGCCATATCACTATATTCTGAAGTTCGTAATGCATGGCTCCTTCAGTGTCTTTATATAACTCATGCTGGATATTCAGTAAGCAAAAATTCTTCTTGCCTACCAAGATTGGGGACCCAAGTTTCGGGGCAATAAGCCACTGTTCCAAAAATGGGTACATTTCCAATTCTTAATATATGGAAACTCCTTTAAATCCATTCTAAAAGCAGTACCCCTCCAAGGCCCTCGAGCTTTTGATATTTTTTGTTCTCTCGAATTAAGATTTCTGTCTCTTCAAAAAAGAAAAGTGTTTCTGTCTCAATTAAAAGCTTAATGATGGCTTTTATACATATAGCTAATCTAGTTCCCAAGAAACATGCACTTGGTAATATGAATTATGACCAAAACAGTTTCTTGAAGGAGAAGGCTGATTGAATCAAGTTCAAGAATTGTGCCAAATCTACAGATCATGTGCATGAATAGAACCTAAATTACCGTTTGCTGCACCAGTCCCTGAGATGTTTGGACCTGCCAACTTTTGATTTGGGGCCCACATAGAAACAACCAAGTTGTCGATGTAAGTAGTGTGTTTGTGAACTTGTTTAGGTGACTTCCATCTAAGAACATGCAAATCCCATGCCCATTCTAGATGTGATGCCATAATTTCTTGCAAGAAATTAAGTTTGTCAAAAAATTTATCAGCAGTCGAACATACTGACTTCTGTTTGAGGAATGATAATGCATGCTTTCATTTCCAGTTTCTATCCTCTGGAATTTGACTGCCAGCCCCTTTCAGCCATCTATAGGCATTATCATACGCTCTCACTGTTCAAGTGATATTATGTGGTCAGAAGAACCAATATGAGACAATAAATAAGCATTCATAGACTGTTATTTTAATGCTATTACCACATTAGATATACCTATAATATAATCCTTAGATATGAAACAGAATTGATTATGCAGGAAACACTCAATAACAATGTTATTTACTGCTATTAACCTTTATTTCCCTTTATGACAGCTAACAATGACATCAGACGGAAATGTGCTTACAAATAAGGGCTATAATATTGTGGTATATTATGATCTTCATTTCAACTCAATGACAACTATGACTGCATCATATAATGGACAGTACAAATGTTATTTAACATTATTAGCTCTTATGAAGTATAATAATATTTATATACAATATATTTCCATTATTATTATTATTATTATTATTATTATTATTATTATTATTATTATTTTATATATATACTATGTCCTCATGGCAGCTTACCAGCTCTTTCCTGTTACAACTGGCTGATATCAGCCTCAATAAAGCAGTTAGAAGGTTGGACGCACGACAAACCAGCAGGCAGGCTATAAGATGGATAAACACAATCATGCATGCAAGTGTCCACCCAATGCATGCATACATAATGGTTCTGGGCCATAGCAATTATATGGCCATAATGGTATTGCTAAAACAATGCTTATAGTAAGATGATACAGTAATAAGTTGTACCATTTTAACTACATACCTGTAAATTACAATGTTGTAATAGCTAATAACATTTTCAGCATTCGGTCATTATATGCTATAATGGCAATATTAATACCATGCTTGATACCAACCCCGCCTATAATTCTTTTTGGATTGAAATAAGAATTTATATTCATCTTTTGTGGTAAAAATATTAAAACCTAAACAACCTTAAATTTATCTCTCTTGCTATAGAAGTAAAATAGAAATAAAATGTATAATAGTATAATTCTACATTTAGATAGTTTTATAATAAAAGAATTTCTCTTTCCCTCTTGACCTGATCTGGGGTCTCAAAGATAAAATAGAACCACCAAACAAAAGTTGGAGTCGCTTGTCAATCCAAGTAAAAGGAAAGCCATTGGCATCATATCTAATTTGGTATCTCAGTTGAGGATTGGTTGGTAATGGTCCAATTAATATTACCTCCCTGTAAACAACAGCCAACCATCAAATATTCCTCCCTCTTACATCAATACATCCATTGCATGTGGCAAGTAATATTTCATTGATTGTTCGGATCATAGATGCCCATCAAATATTCAACAGTTATTTGTCACAAGCATTGCAGATGCCACGAGAAATTTCATAATTTAATGGAATCACATTTGCCTATTAAAGATTCCCTTATTCATATATGTGTATCGGATGTCAATTGATGGGATACCAATAGTCCATCAAGCACTCCTCGATTCATCCAAGTGTATGAGTGCATTGCATGTGCCATATGATCTTGATGGGTGATGGTATCACAATCATCCAAAAAATGCTCCTTTTTGACTGGTGATGGATACAGAATGACACGAATGATGTCTGGCATTTTGTCAGTTAATGGCATCAAATCGGTCCATCAAATACTCCCTTCTCTTAATTGGCCAATAATGCCTTAGCCCTTGCATTGATATAATCCAAGACTCCAAGTAGTTAATCAGATAGTTTGTCCTAGACTTGTTATGTACAATGCATCCCAGGATTAACATTTCAAGTATGATCAAGTGAGCCTACCACATAACCATGTTATTCAATCACAATTTTCCTGTTGAATTCCACTTTCCATAACTATACTGGCATTCCTGAAAACCAAGCTTATGCGGTGAGATCCCAGCACTCACCATAGAATCACAACAAAGTACCAGCTGCTTTTCTATTTCGAGCAGGGTACACATCCTCCCTCCCTCCTCTCTCTCTCTCTCTGTGTGTGTGTGTGTGTGTTTGTTTTAAGAGAAGGGTAGCCATTTTCCTAGAGACCATCATACCTTGAGGATATACTTTATTGGGAAGCCTTGAACAAAGGGAGTGAAGGATAGAGCTAGTAAATAAAGGGGAGATGAACAAATTTAGGCGTGTGTGAATGTTAAGGAGGCCCAAGAGGAACAAACCAGATGGATTTCTCACTGCCTTTTGCAGTTGGTCATGTATACTATCATAATATATGTGTCCATTTATAGGAGGGCTCAAGTCACCTACATCCTACTAATTCAAACAACCAGTAGATAACCCTCCAAACTGAGAAGCCATGCTCCTAAATATTAGGTCATGCATGCGTGCATGGGCTCATGTATACGTGCAGGTGCATGTGCCTGTCTGTCTTATATGCAGGGGTGCATGCAAGACAAGTATGTGTTTGCATATATCTGAGTGTGTACGTCTGTATGAGGGGACACAAAACACATGGTATCAATAGGCATGGTATGCTAAAATGCACAGTAAAATGTACAGTGGACCATGCAAATTAAGCATCGAACACCTTGATCATGATCTATGCATATTAAACACACATGAACCAAGATTCAGAAGCTGTGAATGCTTATAAGCAACAAATCATATCTCATCATGAAAACAGTCCTTTGTGTGACTTTCTGATGCTCAAGAGTTCTCCAAAACATTTGACAATTGGACTTAAGACATGTTACATATCATGGATCGAATTGAACGTGAAGTTTCAATTTGGATCATCATCATTCATTTTGTGCTGATAATGATTAGGCTGAATTCTCAAAGAGTAGATGCATATAAACACATACAAAACCAGTGTAAGATAAAAAGATAAACTAGCTCTACTTGATGGTTCTGCATGTTAAAAAAGCATATAATAACCATATATTTCATAGAAAGGAGATGGGGTTTGCACATAAGTGAAACAAAAGAAAGAAAGTAAGAGACCAACTTTGAAGAAAAAGATACATGCTTACCAGGATCTATTCCATCTGTGTTTGGAGCACTATGAAGAGGGGCCAAGATGGTCACGTTTGAAATAATGACATTCTTGCAGTCATAAGGATGGAGTGTCCAGAAAGGAGGATTACGCAGAGTTATATTGGAAATTACTATATCTCTGGACCACATAATCTGTACAAGGGCCCTCTTGTGTGCTTGAGAAGTTTATTTTGAAATTTTGACCACCATGATGCGCCTTGTCCATCTATGGTTCCATTATGTCCTTGAGGAAAAAAGGCATCAATCATTAGAAGCAACTTGCTTACCAATAATTTTAAGAACTATGTTTTAATGGACTACCAAATGGCAAAAAGTTGGTGGATTCCATAAAGTTTATCCTAGCAGGAATTAACTCTAGAACAACAAGTTGATTATTTTTCTCATCCTTTGGGGCAGAGGTGTTGATCAAAAAATTTTCTGAAATTAGATCATGACACAAATTAAATTGACTACCATTCAATTCTCAAAGAAGAAAACATACAAGAAAAAGACCCAGCTAATAATAAGTGGCTTTCTGAATGCTGTTTATTTGTAATTACAGAATGACATTTTATCCTGGCAGAAGCAAGCACAGGCAATGAAAGCCTTCCAGAACATATATTCCATGTGAATTAGACAACAGTATGAATCTACTCTTTGTGCTATGCCTCTAAATGCAACAGTTATGAGATCCTACTAAAACATATAGCATTTCTTCCCTTCATTGGTTCCAAGTGGCAAACAGAAGCTCACTTTGATCTTGCCTTGTGGCTTAAATAAATAAATCCTGTGCATATCATTATTGATAGGCACCCTCTATACTCCCTCTAGATGCTAAAAAAACACAATATTTCTACACTTACAGAAGTCATCCGTTTTTCCTAACTGGTAGAAAGAGAACAAGATCATAACAGAAGTAACCATTTTACACTACAAACTGGCAAACAAATATATGGCAGGCAGAAAGATAATACTAAGATAAAGATAAAATTTATCTTCCATACGACATGTATATCTTCATAGGATTCAGTAAGTAGAAGTAACAAATGATGAAAGCAACAAATTTAAGAGGATGTATATGGCACACTTGGGAGATTCAACAATAATGCAGAAAGCTTTTTGCATCAGTAAACCAAAGAAGAAATGAAAAACAAAACTGATAATGGAAAAAAGGTTGAACAGATACTTGCTGACTGGAAGACAGAAAACTGTGCTTCTCATTAAGGCATTTGTTAGACTAAAGTGGCTCACCTTTCCTCTATTCTGACAAAGTTATGTATTGGTGATCGATTTGTTAGGCCCAATTTAGAAAAGTGTAAAGCATTTTGGGGATAAATTGCTTATACTGGTAATTTTAGGTAAGCTTAGATCGGGTAGGGCCTGCTGGAAGGCGGAAAATTAAGTGTGTTTTCATTGAGGCATTTGTTTTACTAAAGTGGCTCCCTTTCATCTATTCTAGCATAGTTAAGTATTGGTTATCAATTTGTTAGGCCCAATTTGGAAAAGTGGAAAATTATTGGTTTACACCAGGTAAGTTTAATTTGGGTAGGTTTTGTTGGGATAGGGCCAATCTGTGTCAGATAAATGCTGTTATCCCAAGTAATGGTTGCAGGTTTTTTATTTCACTGTTTGAATGCTGTCTGAGAATAAAAATATGTTGTTCTATATGATAGCAGGATAAGTACAGAAATGGTTATTTTCCAACTTGGACAAGCTTGCCCTTCTAATATTAGCTTACAAACCTCATTTCTAGGCAAAACTTCATGCATATGCTTAGGCTGCTTATCATAGCTTATAGGAACTAAACCTAGGCTATGAGAGTTAGGCTTTGATCGGTCATGTATGGTTCATCTAAACTTTATAGTAACTTCTAAAATGTACAAAAAGTGAAAATGCATTGCACTATCATATTTGCTCAATCATACACAATATGCCTAAGCTACTTCCTTGTCCAACCTGATGTTGTGGACATGATATCAAGCCACTCTTGAACTCCAAGACAACTTCCTTAATAGTAAAATCTAGTATACTTTCCTCTAAATTTCGAACTTGTACAGTACACCAACATTCTCTATCAATCAAGATACTAATCATTATCCAAGGCAACAATAGCAGAGATATGTAGCTGTAAACATAAGTTCTCTTCTCCTAAATCTTTCCCTCATAAGGTTAAACGAGAGGAAGTTGCAGGTGGGAGGATTTATTGTGATCGGGGGCTTGCCCTTTCTTCACCTTCCCTGCTTTTCTCTTTTTGCTAAGTATGAGGATGTGAAACGCAGGGGGTGTCAAATGTTGATAACAGTGGGTGCAAGCTGGTTGGGTAGACTTGGATCTATCCCAAACCAAATCCTACTTAGACCCACGTAGGAAACTCATATCAGAAATTAAGACCCACAAGTTGGCATGGATCCCAAATTAGGATCTCCAACCAGGTCTGTATGGATCTCATAAAACTGGAACCCAGCCAATCAAACCCAAACTGATCCCATTTCACCCATAAAATTAGTTCAAAATTCTGGGTCTACCTCTAAAATCTAAGACCTCGCCCGGAGCCGGATCCACCCAACCCAGACCCAATAAGTCATATGCTGGATTTGCATCTGAATTTAGATCTGAAGCCACCAAGTTGAGCCTGGACCAAGCTGAACACTCAGTTAACAGGCATAAATGATATTGTACTTTCCTCAATAAAAGATGCTCTGTGCACTGGTAAACATCAGCCCAACCTTAAGATCTGATCATGTGGCCCATCGAAAACCCAAACAAGATTGTGTTTTAACATTTAAGGTTGACTCATCACAAGAAAGCCACTCATATGCATAATCAAAGATTCAAACAAAATTGAAGTTTGCACTATTTCAAAATGATCCAAGATCTTCTTTAAGCAATCAATCAATCATATCCAAGTGGAAGCAGATTCTTTGAATGCAACTTCAAATGCAATCAAGCCTCGAAACATTCAAATGTCATTAAGTAATTGTGGATAGTTCCAGAAATGATGACTTGAAGCATCTGAACTTATTTATCCTTTTCTAATGAGTGGCACCTAAGTAGAGGTTCCATGTTGTCAAAAAAATCAAGCAACTTTTCAGCATGTTCCTAGGAACAAATTTGGATTTCAAATGTCAAAGAATTGCTTTCGACAGCAAAACTATATTTGCAAGCTTATACTATTTGTAGATTCTACTTAAGGAAGATTAAGATATTGTGAAATACAGATAAGCAAGTTATAGGCATGTTTACTGGGAACTGTTTGGATTGCAGATTTTAAGACTCAGATTACGAGAAAGCAAAAGAAAACTTATATTTAAATTTATGTAGGGTTCCCTTGTTACCTTGTCTTTACATTTTTATCTGAGTTGTTTGTTGAAGTCTCTTTTTATATTTTCATTCTAGCATGATTATTAACAGAAAGGACAAGAAACTGAAAATAATAATATTATATAGGGAAGAGAGGGGGAGATGGACCGGTGACGAAAAAAAAAAATATCTTTATGTATCTATTTACATATATAATTGACTAACCTGTTATAACCACATCCTTAAGATATTGACCATGGATCAGACTTCCATATCGAGGTCCTTTCTTCTCCCTCCCATACCCATATGATGGTAATGGAGGCATTAAAGGCCAGTATTTCTCATCCTGTTGCAGTGCAGAAACAAATTCCAATTAAATATTTAATAATGCCCTTAACATATCCATATTGATAGCAAAAGAACTACATAATGTTTGTTGATTATGGTTCAGTTAGATACTATAAGAACATCAAAACAATGGATAACTTTGCCATATGACTTAAGCATCATATTGCAAGATCCAACCAATAATAGTCTCCTTGTGATAAATTATCTCATACGTTTGGAAGATCAAAATATTGCCTTTTTACAGTGCAGGTATCACATTTGGAAACAGAACTACAACAGGCATCCTCAATCTCATAAGATTATATGGTAAGGTGGTTCTCAATTAATAATGTCGTGAATAGATGAAACAATCATGACCATGAGATAAAGAGTTTAACTGCCAAAATAAATTAATATCTAAATATATGAGGGCATCAAAACCTCCTAGTCAACCTCATAATTACTGCAGATTCTTTTAACTTTATTTACAGAACTAAAATTTATTGGTAATCTGTGATATAAGTAATAAGCTATGATTTACAAGGACAAGTCCATATACAATCTTGTCTACTTAGTAGTTGCATAGCCCACAATCAGGATACACACAGCATTTGATTGCTTACTTGAAACCCTTTTATGTCTTTTGGTTTATGATTTGCCATAATTTCAAGCAATCAAATTTGTAGAAATTATACCAAAAAATTATAGAATTGATTAAAATTTGATCGACAAATTTAATAATATATTACCACAACTGACCAAAAGGTGAACAATTTGCTTAGCAGGAATTGATCACAAAAAGAAACGAAAAGAAAAGAAGCAGGCCATTTGCTTCATCAATCTTTATCTCCAACATCACAAGATAGCTAGTTTGATTGAAAAGACATAGTGGTGTACTTTTCTTGACGTCATAGTTTTGTATAATGGTAGTTAGAACACTAAGATGAGCTCCGCTCTTATTGAGATTATCAATCCAAACTGACCAGCAGACATCAACTAGAGTTCCGCTGCTGCCCTGGGGCCTGGTGACTGGTGCCATTATGGACCACATGGCATGAGATGAACAACAGAATTTTTAGACCAAAGAAATCAGATGAGGGTGGTGTTGTGCAGGACATGGTTTCTACTTTCTAGTCTCAGAATGGGTGTCTGTTCTGAGAATAGAGAACAAATTCCAAGTTCTGAAGTTGTTTCAAAGCACCTCACTACTTCCCCAGATTCCCATCCCAAATCTCTCCCCATTGCCTAAATAAAACATGGGTTTGTTCCATTACCAGTGGTGTCAGAAGAAAAACCACTTAGATGGGCAGTACCATTATCTTGGCAGTTGGCACAATTTGTTTGCTTATGAACATAGATATTGGCCCAAATAGTTGGGACAAGGCTGAATGATGGTTATTGTTATGCTTATAAACATATATAATGACATTACTCACGTGAAACATGCATGAACCAAATGCTTTCCCAGAGAAAGGCCAGAAGGTGGCCAGAAGGTGAAAGGCAGAGCATATGAAGTAGTTGTCAACAAAGATGTGAGGAAAAAAAAGGCTACACAAAGGATGAGATATGATGATGTTATAAAGTGCAAGAAATGAAGAATACAGATCAGAAGCCTTGGTAAGCGTCCAACCAGTTGATGAATAGAAACTTGACAGGTCAGATACTAGTGGCAAAGCAGATGAACTCAATACATAAAAGAAACATTAGAATCAGGCTGATACCATAATAAATTTCAAATTGGACTACAAATAATGAGACTATGATACCCTCTATCTACCAAATAGTACACCACAACGGGAAGAAAACCCATGACAAAAAGCTACGTGAGGAAAACTGGAACATGAAAATCCCGATACACTGCCTCGACAATGCTTCATCCTTACACAAGTAATTGCAACTAAAGTCCTACTTCCACTCAACAAGATAAATCTCGATGCAGTTATAAGAACAAATTGGGGAAAATACGTAACGTTATTTTATGAACCTCAGAAATTGAGCAATGAAAGCATGGGTGATTGTTAAACACTCAATACTCAGCGATCACCTTTCGCCGATAAGAGGAAAAAAATAAATTTTATATCCCTCACCTCGGTTCCAAGAATCACTGCACCTTCGGCGAGGAAAGAGTCATGTGACTAGTGAGATTAAAAGGCGCTGTGAGCCAGACACCACGCTGCACATTGAGCTGCCCGCCACCTCTCTCCGATAATTTCGAGATCGCCTCCACAGCACGCTCGAACGCCATGGTGTTCAACGTAACCCCATCCCAACCCCCCGAAATCGGTCAAATTGAACACCACCGGACGGAGCACCGGGGCCACTGCCGCAGCGGCAGCTGCCCCTTCCGGTAAATCCGGAGCACATTCACGGCGCTCCTCTGCCATATAATACCACACGCGAACAAGGAGACCCAGAGCACCGCAAAGAGGATCTTGTAGGACGAGAGGGTCCAGACGACTCGCCGCCGCTGGTGGTGGAAGTGGAATCTACCGATAGGTGAGTACATATCCACCATGATCCGAATCAAAGCGAATCAGAGAGGAGGAAAGCAGAGTCCGATCGATTTCTTCGCCGTTTCTCTACGGAAAACGGCGAGATTTGCCTCGGAGGGCAATCGGATCCGGAGGACGGAGAGGGCTTGTGTTGGAGGGAATCGAATCAGAAAGACGGAGCCGGGTTGTGTTGGAGCGTTGAAGACGGGGTTCGTGGAATTGGGGAAGGAATTAGGGATTAAGTAGGGCTTTGCCCATCAAATTAGAGTTTCAAAAAGGGCGGGACTTCGAAGATGACGAGGGTGTAGGGATGAAGGGGACGTCGCGGGAGAGTTGCCGGTGAACCATCCCGTGCATTGTAGCCATTGGATTGTCATTGAACGGTTTGATCCCTCGGATCCTAACTTGCGACCATCAATGCAAAATTAGCATGGTGCCGGATTAAATTGGAATCTACGGGTTCTTTCCTTCCTTATCAGTATTTTGCGATATTCTTTCCTTCCTTATCTCTAATCTAATTGCAATATTAATTGCAAAAGAATTTGAGTCCTACCAAAAAAATAAGGATTGTTATATAGCACATCTGGCATCTTGATTTAGGACAAAATTTTCTTCATACAAATCCATCTTAATATGATAATAGCGACCATAGTGATCTCAACTGATGTTATTGGTCGGATATATTATATAAAATTAGGAGTGCATGTGAGTGCAGTTGGATTTAATTTCAATTGATAGTAGTATTTGTAGAATGGTACTTCACATTATGAGCTTAACAATTGTATCTTACTAGTACATTCTTTCTTTTTAGTTGAGGTATTACTTTGAGAGTGAGAGAGAGAAGAGGGAGGGAGTGAAGGAGAGTGTAATTTAAGACCTGCCATAAGAAAGAGTTATTATCGTGATATATCTATCTATGACAATTTGATCTTGAATAATTTTATATTTTGTAGAGATCTTCGTATCATTAGTAGCAATTTTAGTGATTCCAATAATAATTATTAGCTAGATAAATTGTAGATAGGGTTGGATGTTTATTTCATTCCAAACCATAATGCTAATTGCAGAATGGTACTTTATTCCATGTGCTTAACAACACCGATAAGCATATTTTTCTTCTTTTTCTTTTAATATTTTCATTCTAGCTATGACATTAATTAAAGTGAAAAAGGGTGGGAGATAGGGCGGCATGCATCAGGAAAGGAGTTATTTATGATGATGATAATAGTATACTTCCTATGTTGCTATCTTTGTATCTATGATTAATAATGGTCACATTGATTCCAATAAAATATAATTATGAAGGTGAATGATTTCCATATTCCTATTGTCACATTTTTTTTGAGAAAAATTAACTTTCCTCTATCTTTTTGAAACTTTAAAGGAATGAAGTTTTGACTTCTTATTGGATCAATTTATTAACATGACATCAAACTGTATTTCATTAATATAGTAAGAATAGATTCTATTTCCGCTTATGGATAATGTTACCATGTTTGATTTTTTGCTTTAGATACTGGTAATTAAGAATATTTCCCTTATTTGCTCATCAAATACTGTATTACAGATTTCTAACCAACTATTTTGTGAGCTCGTTGCATATGGGAGGGTTATAATGAAACTAAAGAGAAAAGTGGATAAGTAAGATATTATAGACTTGGTTCTACCATCTTGCTTGCATCACAGCAGTATCTCCCGAGCTATATTTGGTCGTCTTGTTACCCATGGTATAAGAAACTTTCCTTATGCATGATACAGACACTAATTCTTACCAATATTCATACTATAGACTTTTCTACAACTTTTTGGGAGCACATATCTGACAAGAGTGGATCAGCTCCCTCGGATCGGACTTGAAAGCATGCAATCCACTTGATAAATGCTTGGAATCCCCCTCAGTCATGATCTCACGGCCCTTAATGTGAAGGTGGTGTCCACTAGACCTTCCCGTAACGCTCTTAGCTCTTGTAATGGCACCAAAGTATTACACAAATACAAGCTACTCATGGAAACAAAACAAAAAAAAAAATACATCTAATTAGAAACTTTGCACCATCACTAGCATCACTTCTCATCACATTGCCATCAAAATTGATTTTGAGGAAGCAAAGTGGAAGAGGCTCCCACATGAAATGGGTTATGTGTGAAGCTGCAAGAGGGAGCCCCAAGTTCCTTTGCTATCAAAGATCCCTCCAAGGTGTGAGAGCAAATACATCCATTTGATTTGATAATTTCCTTCTTGATGACCATTTGGGGGTTTTTGCACGCTGTTTTCAAAACACAATTATTCCTAGCTCTCTATATTAGATAAGCAATGTAGCATGATAGAATGGCATGATTTTAAGGTGCGCCGTACCACAACTCCTACTAGAGGCCTCTTCGGAGGGAATGGCTGCCAAACCCCATACTGAGTGGCTTTGGGCATCGAAGAAGAACATGATCAATTGTCTCTTCCATTTCCAGGCAAGTATGACGATACCTGGACGCTTCTTCGACATAACATCATAGCAAGTGAGGAGGTTCCAATTGCTAAGCCAATTTCTGAAAGAGCATGCATCGCCACTCTCAGATGATCCTCGTTCTCCATACCCATGCCATATCCCTGCTTAAAGAGGGACAAGACAAATGGAGCTTACAGAAATCTCGATCCATAATTTTCGGATGCACCAACAATTCCACCCCAACTTGTCATGAGTCCCACTGACTAGTATGGCAAGAGACAGCACTTTCTTAGTCAACTCTCAGCAATTGCTTGTCAGATAGAGGTCGCATCCCAGTATCCCACCCGCTCCCTCCGTTAATGATAAGGCCTTTAACCTTCATATTCTCCACTGCAGGGCAATCCGGTAAAATCCAGGTAGATTTTTAGAGGTTGCTTTGTGATCTATGGATCACCGAGCACGCTGATTGAGTTGCCGTACCCAAAAGTCCATCTTACTTTAGGCAAGACCAGTGGTGTGCAAGAACATATGGCTTTTCAAAATAAAATAAAATAAAAATAAAATAAGATAAATAAATTATATTTAATTTAAATTTATTCGAAAAAATTAGTTAAAAGATATTATTTAAAATTTTGATTTATAAAATATCAAAAATTTTAACGAATAACCGATATAAATTTAAATATATGTCCATACGGATCCTCACATACTCCCTCCGTTTAAGTCCTAATATTCTCGTCAGACTGAATTAGGGATGGCAAAATCGATCCGACCCGATGGGTATGCACCTACCCAAATCCGATCAAATCCGAAAAATAGAGTTTGATCGGATTTGGGTTCGGATTTAGATAAAATCCGAAAACTGTAGCATGGGTATGGATAGGGTATAGATAGTGCTGTTTTTTATCCAAACTTGAATCCGAATCTAATCTGAACCTACGGATATGGGTAATATCTGAATCTATACCCAAATATATATGTTTATAATTATATTTTGATAATTCTGTTTTGGTTGATAATATGCATAAAATTATTTTAATTATTTATATGTTCTATGTTGAATTGTAATTCTATTTCTATATTTGATTTGTATAAATCTGGACTTGTAAATTATGTTCTATATTGAATTGGTAATTTATTTTGATTGATAATATATATAAAATTATTTTGATTATTATTTTTTAGATATGGGATAGGCATGGGGCGGGTATGGGTTGGGTATGGAAAAATAGATTATTCGTGGGTATCCTTGAACCTATTGGGTATGGAGATGGGTATCTCTTTTATTATCCGAACGGGTATTGGATGGAGTTTGGATATAGGATATTAAGTTCGAATTTGGAGATGGGTAGTACAATACTCGATCTAAACCCTATCCATTGCCATCCCTAGACTGAATGTTCAAATTTATGTATTCATTCATAAATACCATGATCGGTTCATAGTCAATCCAATAAACCCGTACTGCATGTCCTCTAGTTCATATGAATTATGGGCCGGATCCACTCTGATACCATTTTATCTATCATGCCTCGATCCTAAGGCCCAACCTGAGTGGCGTTATAAATGGTCGCACATCCTTAAGGTTTGATCTCGTAGAATATGCAAGGTATGTCCTTTTCTTTTAAATATTTATATCATTTTAAACTAAGACAATGGTAGAGTACCCGAATGTATTTATTCAAAAAATAATCTATAATTATTCAATAATAATGAGAAAATCTAATTAATTTTTTATAAAATATTAATCATAGGTTTCTAATCCTTAAGCTCTTCGATGCTTGAACTCAAGCTCCATCTATTCTGCAGTAACTGTAATATATATATATATATATAT
>KE504633.1:4246099-4259837 GCA_000441515.1 Elaeis oleifera | reverse complement strand
ATATATAATGAGCTTTATGAGCTCAATAAATTATCAAAATTTTAATTTAATTAAATATTTTATATATGAAATATAAATTTTCAGATTGCATGATTTCAATATGCTGTCTATCGGCCATGCGCTAGCTATTGCTTCACTGGAAGTCCGAAGAAAAACTAGCTTTGGTATTATAAAGAGAAACATGCTCCCATAAATATGTGCCAGTGACTAGCCCCATCTGGCTAAGCTCGAAATAAAAACTAGCTCCTGATAATAACAAATCATTAGCCAGCGTACCAGTGTATACAACTGATTATCCCACTAGAGGTCTGAAAAAAAACTAGATCCTGAATCCACGTGATCATAGTTGAATTAGAGAGTAATGGAATCGATACATAATATATTTAATGAAAATATTTTATGTCCAAGTATGTCATGTAAATTCGATCCAATATTTTACAAGTATTTTATATAGAGCATATAAAAATTTAATTAAAATAACTTATTATGACATTACATAAATTTAGAAATCAAGTCACATGTATGATAAACATACTAGAGATAGAGATAACTTATAGTTTTGTTTAGAATTTTATAAAACTCACTAATCAGGAAAAATGATCAAACCTAAATAATTAGATATCATATTAGACCATCCAATAGCTTGATTTATCTTGTAATAGGTTCGAGTCCAGACCATCGAATCCAACCTAATATCCAGGGTCACAACCAACCCTTAGATCTAACAATTATCTAATAAATATATTTAGGTGGAGTTTGTTGCTACCTGAAGATAAAGAATTTGGTCGTAATCACACTTCCTCACTAACCAGATCTAGATTCTAACTTGGTCAAATTAAAATCCTTGGGTTAGATCTAGTTCACAAATTAAAGGGTAAATTAGAAAACTAGGCTTGGTCCAGGTCTATCAATAGAAACAGAAAGAAGAGAGAGACTTGGTTTGGATTCCATCAAAGTCAGGATTTGATCCATCATTGATCACGTTGTCTGGTGCATGAGTCGGATGAGAGAGAACAACAAGAATTTATAGGAAATAATAAATAGAAAATAGAAATAAAAGGAAGAAAATTAGAAGAAGTTAAGGAAAGAAAATGAAAATGGGAGGAGGAAGAGAGGGAGAGGAGAGAAGAAGAAGGATGGTGGTGGCATCATGAGTATGGCATCGGGTCCTAGCAGCAGGTGGTGATGTCGAGGGCGATGGCACCCCTTGAGATAGTGACAGCTAGTAATGGTGGAGGCCCAAAAGCATGGTTGAATAAAATAAATAAAAAAAGATTTTCGATCGGAGATTCATGGCTTGGCGTAGGGAGAATGGAAGAGGGAAGGAAGCTCACTGATGAGATAAAGATGCTGAAGCTTGAAGTGATAGTTCCAATGAGATTTATGGCGACAACCTCAGAGCAGGGGAAATAGGACAAAATCAGGGTTTGAGGAGAAAAAGAGTTTAAGGTTGGAGGCACTTAACATGGCTGCATAGCTAGCAGCTAGAGATGAGGAAGAAGGGTGAGGAGGCGGGGAGAGGTTTTAGTGGAGAAATTGATCGAAGAGAGGGTTTAAATCAATGAATTTAGATGGGATAAGATCAGTCTAATGGCAAAAGTTTGCTGACTGCAATGGTCCCTAACAGTCGTTGGCCGTTTCCACTGCTTTCGATGCTCACACCGGCCATCGTTCGGTGGGTTTGACCCATCGACAAAGATGCTCGAGATTTTTACTTTTTCAAACATGATCCCTCCTCTTTTTTTTTGATTTTCCAACTGAAGTCGATTGCATCCACTGACTTTAGTCAAACATGGGCCCAGTTGGGTCGGGTTTCACATTCTCACTGCTCGAACCCAAGTCCCATCTATTTGCAGCATCCAAAAAAAAAGATGTAATGAGCTTTATGAGTTCAGTAAGTTATCAGAACCTCTAATTAGTTAAATATTTATATATAAATATAATTTTAGATTGTATAATTTTTCATAGAACATACCAATGTATACATAAACATATCATATCTATCAATATACATCTAAAATATGCATTTAGTCAAAAATAAATTTTCAAAATAATCAAGGATCGATCATCCACTCTCACTTTTCTAGTCCCCTGACTATGACCATGATTGGCCTATCGCTAGCCTCGAAAAAGATCAGATCTTAACTACAACATGTGTCCATCGGCCATGCACCAGTGATTGCCCCACTAGAGATTCGAAAGGAAAACTAGCTCTGGTACTATTGGTAACGGTTCAGAATCTCATCCAAAAAGCTTAGTCGAAGGATACTATTTATATTTCTTAGTTCTGTATAGGTATTCAAGTTCTTTCAAATAATAATCAATGTAGGACTAAATACATGCCCATACAGATCCTTACATTATAGAAGGATTGTCAATATAGAGCATAAATTTAATTCTTATACTATAATACAAATAATCATAACATAAACTGTTGGTCTTAATTGTTACCCATATTCCCACCATCTTCCATGGTTTTGATGGTTTACTGCTGTTGTGGATCTGTATCTCGACCTCAGCTACTACATCCTCGGCTCCGATCGAGTTATGGAAGATGGATGCCTGTTAGATCACAGGTAGACAATAGATATGAAGATCGCTAGATGCGACTCATTGAGTTAATGACGATTTTCGTTCCTCGGTCCGTGCCTAATTCACCTTGGTCTAGGATGAGCTACTATAGCTCATGCATGGCCGACTAATCTCAGATCACTTGAGGTCAATGTGCGCTTCATGATCTCCAGAACCTCGGCCATGGACGATCTATTATAGCTCATCCGTAACTGAGCTAAGCTCCTTGCTATCAAATTTGTCTCTCTTTGTCTCAAATTGAAAAAGTCCAAATAAAGAAGAATTCCTCCACGATTGATTCTCCCACAAAGGAATAATTTCTCCGAATCAATTTATACACCAAATCTAAAAGGCTATCTAGACTCCGAGATGAATACGACTTCAACTCCTCTCCTATAAATAATGGGACTCCAGGATCCTCAAAGTAAGTTCTCCAATCTCTGCTCTCTTCTTCTCATTGCTCTCCATCTCCTAACTTGAGCATCGAAAGATCTTTATTGGAGAATTCTCCGATGAAATTTTTTGCAGGTATTCGGATGGAGCTCCAGCAGTGGTCTCACCTTGGCCATCTCCACCTCGACGTCCGACCTCAGATGGAGAGATCAAGAGTAACACTTAGCATTAGAGGAAGGGCCCTCGATTAATTTGAGATCGTATTTTGAAAGGAGGGAGTTCGCCACCGGCCAACACAAAGGGGTGCATCAAATGCATAGCAATGCTTTAACGCAGACAAGCCAACAATGCTCTATCGACGAATGTGCCATCGTCGTTGATCCAAGAGAACCCCCCACCAACAGCACCAACAGTCTCTCAGGATCAATATAATAGCCTCGTATAGTAGGTGCAGGCACTTTCGACTATAGCAAGGGGGATGCAGCAAAATATCGAGCCTCATCTTGTCCTAAAAAATCCACATCCAGCTAGAGGTAGATCGACAGACCAACCTCCTGTAGCTCGAGGGTGAGAGCCAGCCATCTTAGCTGCCCTGACAGTCCATCTCGACATAGGCATAGGCACTCACCCACTTCGATCTCAAGAAGGGACTCGACATCGGGCCATCTTTCTCTCCGTCACGGATCAACTCATGAAGATGACATGGAAAGGAGGCTCCAGGAGATGCAGCAGTAGATTGATGCACTGCAGGCTCCATAGAGGTAGGATATCAATCTGGGTTTCAATATCGACCTGCCATTCACCCAGAAGATTATGAACGAGCCCCTGCCACATCAGTTCAAGATGCCACAGATGAAATCGTATGATGGGACCGCTGACCCAGTAGACCACCTAGAGAATTTCAAATCTCTCATGCTCTTACAAGGGGCTAACGACATGATTTTTTGTCGAGCTTTTTCTTTGATCCTGAGGAAGGCTACTCAGGACTGGTATTCAAATCTGCAGCTGAATACCATAGACTCCTTCCATCAACTAAGCCGAATGTTCGTAGTGCACTTCATCAGCTGTCGCTAGTAGCATCATAACTCAGACTTTCTTGTCAGCATAATGTAGAGGGAGAATGAGCCACTCCGGGACTACATTAATTGTTTCAATATTGCGACCTTAGAATGTGAATTTAGATCAGTTTGTTATAATGATTGCACTAAAAGTCGGGCTTCTCCAAAATGACCTCCTCTTCTCACTCAACTTGAATTATCCGAAGGACTTCGTCAAAATATTAGAGTAGACAAAGAGGTATGCTTAAGCTGAGGAAGCTTGGGATCAGCAAGGGAGAACCTCGATAGTAAATCACATCCGAAAATTAAGTAAGAAAAGAAGAAAGACTTTCGATGAGTGCAGTATCGATGTGTCGAACCAAGACCTTGCCTTTCTCGGACTCCACCTTAGGAAAATCAAGTTAGATCTCCTACTGCACAATGCCGATCTTGAACCCCACCATGGAGATTTCACTACTTCACTCTGCAAAATACCTCTCGAGCACAGATACTTATGGAGATAGAGTGCCAAGAAGAGCTTTCCAGGCTGAGGAGGATGGTTGCTCTGACAAGGGCAAAAAATCTAAGTATTATAGGTACCATCGAAATCATGGATATGATACGGAGAAAGGCTGGCAGCTCAGGGAGGGCATAGAAATGCTCATCCGATGCGGATATCTTCGATGCTATGTTGATGAACAACAAATTCTAGAGAACCCATGCAGCAAACCCCCTCGACAAGAAGATCCTTACAGGGATCAACCCATAGCAGGGGTGATCTGTATGATCTTTGGGGGCTAGGTCGGCCGCGGTACCTCAAAATCAAGCCGAGCTGAAGAAAAAGAGCTGAAGAAGAGAAAGACTGGCGATGAAATCACCTTCTCTGAAGCCGACCTGAAAGAATAAAGTGTCCACATGATGATCATGTGGTTGTGTCTTTAAATATTTTAATTACGATGTACATCGAGTTCAAATTGATAATGAAAGTTCGGTAGATATTTATTTACGATGCATTTGTTCGTATGAACTTAAATCTTGAGCTATTGATGAAGAGGAACACATCTCTGATTAGGTTCTCGGATAGCATGATCTCCATAGAGGGAACCATCTCCCTCATTATGATAGCAGGACGAGCTCCAAGACATACCGTCGTTGAAATAAACTACTTTGTAGTAAAAGTTCATCGATGTATAATGTCATCCTAGATCAGTCTGGATTAAACATTCTCCAAGTTATAGTGTCGATCTATCATTTAACGATGAAATTTTCTACTCTTTACGAGGTTGGTGAGCTCTAGAGAAATCAGCAACTCACGAGAGAATGTTATATGACGACCTTACGCTGAGCGTCACCAGTGGAGCAGTCGTCGGATGAGCTGACTATACAGAGAGGCCACCCAGTGAAAAATCTCATTCAAGTGCCAATCGACGAGGATCCAAGAAAAGTTGTCAAGATTGGCTCGAACCTGTGTGAAGAGGATCATTAGCACCTCACCTCCTTCCTCCAGGCTAATGCAACATATTTACTTGGTCGACTTCTAACATATCGGACATTAATCCGGAGGTCATAGTTCATCGACTCAATGTGGATCCAAAGCATCGTCCAATTAGATAAAAAAGTACAGCTTTACTCTTGAGCAATAAAAGGCCATATAGGAAGAGGTGGACAAGCTTCTAAAGATGGGGTTCATCTAAAAAGTCTACTATCCAGAGTGGTTGGCCAATATTATCCTGATCAAGAAGGCTAATGACAGGTGGCATGCATGCATCGACTATACCGATCTTAACAAAGCATGTCTCAAGGACAGCTATCCTCTACCATGGATCGATCAACTAATGGATGCGACCTCAGGGTATTAGCTCTTATCTTTCATGAATGCATTCTCTGGATACAACCAGATTCGGATGGCCCCCAAAGACGAGGTGAAGACCTCATTTATTACTGATCAGGATCTTTTCTGTTATAAATCATGCCGTTCGGCTTAAAGAATACAAGCGTGACGTACTAATGGCTCGTCAACAAGATCTTTAAAGAGCAGATTGGTAGAAATATGAAAATATATATGGATGATATGCTCATTGAAAGCAGAGCCATCGAGCATCACATCATCGATCTTGAGGAGATATTCTCCATGCTACGGTGCTTTCAAATGAAACTCAACCCCAGCAAATATGCATTTGGCATCACCTCCAGCAAATTTTTGGGCTTCATGATGTCATAACAGGGGATTGAGGTGTATCTTGAAAAGATTTAAGCTCTTCAAGAAATGATGCCTTCAAGGATGATCAAAAAAGTACAGTGCTTAATTGGAAGAATTGTAGCTCTGAACAGGTTCTTCTCAAGATCGGTCGAAAAGAGTCTCTCCTTCTTCAAAGCTCTCAAACACGTGAAGAACTTTCAATGGTTGGATGACTGTCAAGCCGCATTTGATGAGCTAAAGAAATACCTCGGCTCACCTCCCCTCCGAAGAAAATCGAGCTTGGAGAAATGCTATACTTGTACCTGGCAGTTTTACCCTCAACGATCAGTTTGGTTCTCATCCGACAGGAGGCCAAGGCACAGAGCTAGTTGATTACGTCAGTCGGGTTCTCTATGATGTCGAGACCAGATATACGAGACTCGAGAAGGTGACCTATACTCTCGTGATATCCTCTAAGAAGCTATGTCCGTATTTTTAAGCATATACAATTACTATCCTCACCAACCAATCGATTAGGTCCATACTTTATCGATCTGACACTTCGAGACGGCTGGCTAAGTGGGCGATCAAGCTTGGAGAATTCGACATTAAATATCTATCGAGACCATCTATTAAAGTTCAGGCATTAGTCGATTTTATTTTAGAATGCACCATCTTGGATGAGGGATAGAACGGTGCGGAGACGGCTCCAACAACCGATGAATGCTGGGTTCTCCACATAGACGGCTCTTCGAATACCATGGGCTCGACAGCTGGACTGATTTTAGCTAGTCCTAATGGAGTGGTTGTGGAGTACGCATTATGATTTGAATTTTTCACTTTCAATAATGAAGTCGAGTATGAGGCACTGGTGACCAATCTCAGAATGGTAAAGAAACTGAGAGTTCGGCATCTCAGAGTCCATAGTGACTCTAGTTATCGTCGGTCAGGTATAGGGAGAAGAGTATGAAGCATGGAAGCCAAATATGATAAAATATCTACAAAAGATCAAGGATCTTATCTCCAACTTCACCACCATGAACATCCAACAAATATCGAGATTCGAAAATGTGCAAGCTAACCTTTTATCGAAGTTCATGACGCTCGGTACAGTCGACCTAAAAAGAAGCTCATGCCTGGAGACTCTCGAGAAGTCAAATATCGAAGAGTCCCCTATAATACAAATAGATCTTGAGCCGAGCTAGATAGATCCGATCTTTCAGTATCTACAAGATAGAGTATTGCCTGCTGACCGAGACGAAGCCAAGAAGCTAAGACATATCGCACCGCAATACCTTATCTACGATGGGAGATTATACAAAAGGTCCTTCATTTTGCCTTTACTCTGGTGCCTCTGTCCCTTAGAAACAGATTATGCCTTGTAAGAAGTTTACGAAAGAATCTGTGGCAATCACTTGGGGGATAAGGTGCTTACCCATAAGATGTAATGATAAGATTACTTTTGATCGATCATGCAGAAAGATGCTATCAATCTAGTGAACAAATACAGTCAGTGCCAAAGAAACTCAAACATCCAGCATCGATCTTCCACCTCTCTGGCTTCGATCATCACACCCTGGCCCTTCGTCCAATGGAGGATGGATATCCTCGGGCCTTTTTTCATTGTGGTGGTGTAGAAAAGTTTTACTCATCGTGATCGACTACTTTACCAAATAGATAGAAGCAGAAGCATTGGCAATCATCACTGAGACTAAGGTTCGTGACTTCGTGTGGAAATTAATCATCAGCTGATTTGGCTTACCTTGAGCTATCATCACCAACAATAGATGCCAGTTTGATAATCCAAAGTTCATAGGATTCTGTGAGGGCCTCGGCATCTCCCACAAGTTGACTTCAGTAGCTCATCCCTAAAGCAACGACGAAGCTGAGGTGACAAATAGGACCTCACTACAAGAGCTAAAGGCATGGCTGGGCCAGACAAAAGGATTATGGGTTGAAGAACTGTACCATATACTCTGGAGGTATTGCACAACTCAGTGGGTTCTAACCAGAGAGACCCCCTTCAAACTGGCTTTTAAGACTGAAGCCGTTATACCTCTTGAGATTGGCTTGTCTACACTGCAAGTGAAAGAATTCGACGAGGACAGCAACTCAATTAGGTTGAGAGCAAATCTGGACCTATTGAAGAAAATCTAAGGGCGAGCATAGATTTGGATGGCCAACTATCAATAAAGAATAGCTCGATACTACAACTTACAAGTCAAAAAAAATTCTTTCAAGTAGGAGAACTAGTTCTTTGTCGAACTGAAGTTTCACACTTGACAAAATGATCAAAGCTCGCACCAAACTGGGAAGGCCCATATCGCGGTGATGAAGTAGTTCGACTAAGGGTTTATCATCTTCGTCGGTTGGATGGAACTCTGATTCTCAGAATTTAGAACTCCGACAAATTGTATATTTATTATCCTTAACTTGTAAGTTTATTTAATTAAATAATAAAAATTATTTTGTAGATCTACATATTTTTTTGAAACAATGCACATTCCTCGATCACAGTTGAGAAGTGGAATGTATTTCCATTCGGTCACCAATGTGCGCTCCTCGTCTATGGCCGAGGAGTAGAATACGTCTCCATTCGGATATCCAACACACGCTCCTCAATCATGGTCGAAGATCGGAATGCATCTCCATGCAGATCTTCAATGCATGCTCTTTGATCACAATCGAGGAGCAGAATGTATCTCCAATGTGTGCTCTTCGATCATAGTTGAGGAACGGAATATGTCTCTATGCGGATATCCAATGTGCGCTCCTCGATTACAGTCAAGGAGTGGAATGTATCTCCATTCGGTGTCCAACGTGCACTCTCATCCATGATTGAGGAGTGAAATGCATCTCCATTTGGATCTCCAACATATCCTCCTCGATTACGATCGAGGAGTGAAACGCATCTCCATTTGGTCTCCAACGTGCACTCCTCAGTCACGATCGAAGAGTGAAATGTATCTTCATGCGGATCTCCATTGTGTGCTTCTCGATCACGATCGAGGAGCGAAATGCATCTCCATTTGATCTCCATCGTGTGCTCCTTAGTCACGATCGAAGAGCAAATTGCGTCTCCATTCAATCTCTATCATGCGCTCCTCGATCACGATCGAAGAGTAGAATGCATCTCCATTCGATCTCCAATATGGGCTCCTCATCTATGATCGAGGAGCGAATTGTGTCTCCATACAGATCTCCAACACATGCTTCTCGATCACGATCGAGCTGAGCGAAGTGCATCTTTATAATCTTCTATAAGTTTTCATCTTCCTATAAGCTAAATGATCTGTCTAGAACAACCCAATCTCTTACCTACCAAAGTGTGATAGATCAAAAGATTTGTTAAGGAATGTCATCAATTTCTACTCTTCGTAGCCGAGAAGATGACCTAAAGGCGACAGACGCAATATTAACTAATGACTACCTATGGCTGGTTACGTCTAGCTAAGGTCGGATACCGATCTCCATTATGTTTCATCAGCCGACCTTCATAACTTGTTCCATAACATACAAAAAAAGAAACTTCACTGAAGAAAAGTTTTTACAAAATGTTGATTGGTCCAATACAAAATACCTCGGCAAATGTCGAGGTTCACAAAAGAAGACCAACCAACAGTCAAGCTCGGACATGCCCGAGAAGAAATACAAAATTTTTAAGCTCCCTCAGGAGCGTGGGACTCACTGGCCTCACCAGGATCTGAGAGGATGATGACTGTGGGAGACTGAGCTGATGCCACCACTTCGACCGCTCGATCTTCATGAATCGAGTTGAAAAGGTCCTCGACTCACAGTCCTTCATCGCCGACCTCCTCCTCCTCATCGTCTGACTCTAGGGGCCTTAAGTCGAGATTAGAAAAGTGGATCCTGATCTTTTTCTTGAAGTCCTCAATCCCCTGCAGATACGAGGTTGAACCGAACTCTGCCTTGATCTTATGAAATTCGTCAGAGAAGCAGAAGCTTCAACCGCAGTGACTTTGGTGGCCTCCAACTTCTCCTTCCATTTATTATTCTCGACAGATAGCTGAGCTTCAGTGTCAGCTCGGGCCTTGGCAAGCTCGGACTCAAGCCCTTCACCTTGGTTTTCAGCAACTTGACCTCTTTCTCGACTTTCAACTTTGAAAGTTAGCATCATTCACCCTTCTTGTGGCCTAGCTGGAGGCCTAGCTGGCTTTTTGCTTGGCTTCCCTTGAGATCCATTGAGCTTTCCAAATCATCTCCATGAAGTGGTCTACATGATGGATGAGCTCAAAAAAAAAAGAGAAGAAGAGAAGAGAAGAGTGATCATCAAATATTAAATAGAAAAAAGAAATTGAAAATGTTGAGGATTTGTGGAAGGTCGTCACTTACCCAAAGAAAGGAGTCATACGAGTCATGGACTTGGAAAGCACTGCCTTCAGCATCAAAGGCTTTGATGTCGGCTGGCAAGATGGTCGACCTAAGTAGAGATCGGGCGATCCGATAATCGTCGATGCCCTTCCTGTTATCTTAAGCCTCAACGTCCGAAGGGGCTGCCACCGGAGGAAGAGCCTCAACCGATAGGTCGGCTGGGCGCGATGACATTCACACCAAAATTCGGAGAGTATCCGAACTCCATTGTGATAAGGAGGTTGAAGGCCGGGCGCAGGATCTCTGAAAGCGACAGATCGAAGGGCTGCATAGCCTTCGTCGATGTCGAAGACTCCTTCCTTGGAGGAGCTCTGCTTGGCCCTGAGGAACCACCAATCATGGGCTAGGTGAGGACGGCCTCAATTCGACCGTGCTTGGGAGCTGGAGCCACACTCGCCTTCTTACTTTTATGGCCTGACGAAGAGCTTCTAGATCCCCAGGATTCATCACTGCACAAAAGATGATGTTAGTCAAAAAAAGAACACTGAACTAAAGAAGTTAAAATACTTATTCACAAGATCGGTCAGGCTCAATCTGACTTTGAACAAGCTATCTTCGACAAGGAGCTTGAACAACGGAGGGGAGTGAGACTGAAGATCTGCGCCAATGTCTCCTCTTCGGTATCTGATAGTGTGGGAGCTCTGACCGCTGACCTATGAGGTTAACTCAATGACCTATTGAAGTTCTAGAGATGCTCGACCAAGATGAAGAAAAATCACTCCTTCCAATTATGGACTGAGGAGGGAGCACCTTGAAGGAGAAGACATACTACCACCCAATTAAGGAGAGGCATACTACCATCCGACCTCTGTAGGGTGCTCCTTCAATGTGAAGCAAGTCCTAAAAAGTCAGGAGGTCGGTTCGACCCCAAGGAGAAGACAATAGATGAAAAAGCCAAAATTTGATGCCATGTGTTTGGCGCTATGCTATAGGGACTTATTCGATATAAGCTAAGAAATTCTATAACTAAGTAATGGAAGGCAACCTAAGGCTGGTCTTCAATTACTACAAAGTTTGCTGTCGTTAATAGCATTAGCGATGGAATGCCATCATAAAAAATTCGACTGAAATAATTTTATCACTAATTACCATTATTAGCGATGACAAACTCGTCATCGCTAATAACGGTAATTAGCGACGATATTAGTGACAAAAGTTATCGCTAATAATTTAATTTTTTTAGTTAAAGTATCAAAAACTATTAGCAATGACTATTGTCATCACTACTGCCATCACTAATAGTTTTTAATTTTTAATAAATTTTAAAAATAGATGCATCACTAATAACTTTATTTTTAAAAAAATTATAATTAAATATTTAAATCTATTTAATCACATTAATAAGTAATAATATTTTTTAAAATCTATTATAAATAAAATAATAATTATTTAATATAATCATAAATATAAAATTAATTATTTTATATTAAAAATATAAATTATATAATTTTATAAATTTATATTACTTCATGAGTATTAAATTATATATATATCAAAAAAAATTATGTAAGATCCTCCTCATCCTCCTACTCCTATACATCCTTTCCAATAGCTGGTAGATAAGAGCTGGATGTCTCAGTATCCTATAATAAATAAATAAAATATTATTAATAAATTTTGATATAAAAATGTATATGTTGATATGGAGATGTATATTTGATATATTATTTTGATTCTCAAACAGATTTTTTTACATATTCTATTCGATGATATGGAGTATAGACACCTTCGATCCATCATTTGGATGGTTAGATGAATTTTTATCTTCTATATCTCCTTTCTGGACTCAAGACTAAACATGTGAAGCTTCTAAATAAAAAATTATTAATAGACTTATCTGCTGTGATGGCTGTGATAATGAGCTCAGCTGATCGCACAGATGCGGGTCTCGAAAAATCTCAACAACTGTATCATGGATGGCATCTCAGAATCTCTGAGGTTGCTGACTCCAAAGCCTCTGCACGACCTCCTCCACATATGCATTAGCCACATCTGGGTCGTCGAGTCCTGAGAGGAGTATCGAGCTATTGGAAGGTCGAAGCTGTGGTCGAATCTTATGATCCGACTCTTACTCACCCCTCGGTGGCCCTCTGCCATCCCTCGAGATCAAGGAGGGGCTGAGAGAATAGGTCCTCACCATGCTGCAATACGAGATACTCCGTATAATTTGCCTATACAGTTTAAAAACTTATTAATCTATATATATTAATATATATAAAAAATTAATAAATAATATTTTAAGTTGTTATCACTATCTGTCGAGATCGAGGATCTAAGTAATCACCAGTCTTTCTAGACTGGTATGTGACCTCCTATATCTGCAACTGTCCTGATATACGATCCAGCTACCATATCTATAATAAATAAATAATAAAATTAAATTAATTAAAATATACATATGATTAATTTAATATGAAATTAATTTAAGTGTAAAATTTTTATTAATCTATCGCAACAACATGTGTGCTAACGAAGCTGCAAATGTGCTTGATCGGATGCTACTAGATGGATCAATTTTGCTGTGCCCTCTGCTGCCTACAAGAGTACTTCTCAGTACTCCACTGGTCGTAAAGGGCCTTCCATATGTCTGCCTACATCCAGTGATCTGTGTAAGACTTTCAGTCTGATGGTAACTCAGAACTGAAGTGCTCTATGACAGACTGTCGAAGGCTGGACAGCCCATCCCGAAACCTCCATGTGGCCATCTCCTCGAAGGCCAACCTTCCCATCTTGAGGAGTCTCGAATTGATAGTACCCCTGTAGGTAGAAGCAACGTATATTAATAAATAGAATATAAACCTACTATGAATGTAAAAATTAAATATCTTTGACTTACTAGGAACATCTCACAGACTATATCACGAGCCCTCGATGGCCAACTGAAAAACTCATTCACCGGCCCCGACATCAATCGTTGGATGATGTCGGTAACCACACGAGACACCCCAGGCTCTGTAAATGTGCTGTAAAATTTATTTTGAATAATAAATGTTAGACTCTAAAATGACTAAAATTTAAACATATTCAATGAAGATATATAGTACTTATGTGTGGCTCTGAATGTGGATGAGCTTTCTATCCTCTGACCAAGTCGGAGGTGCTGCGAGCCAGGTGGGCCTCTACCACACTGCTGACTCTAAGAGCCGGACGTTGCTCCATGTGAGTG
>KE504633.1:4221050-4246079 GCA_000441515.1 Elaeis oleifera | reverse complement strand
CCATCAGCATCTATCAGCTTAAGACATCATACGAGAAGAAGAAAAGAGACCATAATATATCTCGTGCCAAATGTATCAGTTATTTAGCATATCTCGTACCAAATGTATCATGATCATAGGCTGCCTAAATTTTTTGTTAGGTAGCTCAGCCGACAGATCTTTCAAAATATTATCTGTAGTAAAAATAAGTGACACCAACATGGCATCCAGGTAAATCCCATCCTAGAGATTTCAAAGTACCGAGCGGGTTGCAAATAAGACTGAAATAGATCGGACTGGAATAGGCCACTCCCTTTCTTGAGTTCGACTTGAAAATTTTTTTGGACTTTGGGCTGGGCCTAGAGCTTAGAAAATTCTCTTCCGACTGCCATCAGAGTAGATGAGCAAACCAGAGTCAGTCCGTCAGTGGTTGTCCGATCTCGGACCTCTACCGTCGAAGACAGTAGGGCTACTCTCACTGAAGAGCTTCCTAGAGTGGTTCCATCTTACGAGAATAATATTAATTTTAATAATATTATTAATATTATTATTAAAATAATAATAATATTATTAATATTAATAATAATATTATTAATTTAATTAATTAATATTATTAATTTAAACTAATTTAACTAAATTTAATTAAATATTATTAATTAATTTAAATATTAAATCTAATTTAACTAAATCATATAAATATTAATTTAAAATATTAAAATTTTAAATAATGATATTTGACGATCGCTATGCAGTCGTCGCTATCGCCGTCGCTAATACTCATCAAATCCATGGAGGCGGCACTGCGGCACAAAGGCGGCTCTGGATGATAGGAGAAGAAGGGGAGGCAGGCAGGGGGCTTGGAGAGGTGGGTCGGCGGCTTGGGAGGTGGCTAGGGGAGGCGGGCCGAGGGCTCAAGGCGTGGCGAGGTAGTTGGCGGCTCAGGAAAGCCGGATCCAGTGACGGAGGAAGAGGGGACCGAAGGTAGCCAGGGGAGGTTGGTTGGGTGCTCGAAGAGGCGGCTGAGGGGCTCGAGATTTGACAAATGGAGGCTTGGGGTGGTGGGCGGGGGCTCGAGATCTGATGGACGAGGGCTCAAGGAGGCAGACTGGGGCTTGAGGAGGCGGCTGACGGCTTAGAAAGTCGAATCCGATGATAGGAGAAAGATAGAGACTGGAGGCGGTCGGAGGGAGGTGGGTCGGAGGCTCGAGAAGGCGGTCAGGGCTCAGAAAGGCGACCGAGGGCTCGGGATCCAATGGATGGGGGCTCGGGAGGCGGACTTGGGGTCGAGGATGTGAGCCGTATGTGGGCTTGGGGAGGTGGCCGAAGGCTCAGGGAGGGAGAAATCAAGGGGAGGGAATCGTCACCGGTCGGGGAGCCAACCCAGAAAATGAGAGGGGGGTTGGAAAAACGAGGGCACATGGGGACTGAAAAGGAGGGGAGGAGAATTTAGGGTTATTAACGATAGAAAATACCGTTGCTAATAAGATCACTCCATCGCTAATAATCTTATGGCTAAATTTTAAAAATAAATTATTTTTATTAGTGATGCAACTAGCCATCACTGAAAGCCAAAAATACCATCGTTAATGATTTTTTTTTACGATGGCATAATTATTGGTCGTTATTTGCCATCGGTAAAAAGTATTATTAGCGATGGCAAAATTACCATCGCTAAAGGTCTTTTTTCTTGTAGTGAATGATTTCTCATAAAGGCCAATCTGACCTTGACGCAGTAGAGCTATGTGCTCCCCAAGAACGGTGACCTCCAACTTGAATTCGGTTGGGATTCGGTACTTCAGCCTAATAATCTCCAAGTCCTCTGGGGTGAGGATGGAGTTCACTCTAAACGAACCAAAGTCCGGCACCTCACTCACTTCGGGTCTATCTGAAGAACAAGCTATATTGGATTCAGGGTCTATGCCTCTCACATCGTCACCCGAACTCCAGGTCGATTGGGACGAACTTGACGCACTCATGGTGGGTAATAGGAAATTGACCTATGAAAATGATGCGGTCGAGCAAAACAAGGAACGAAGAAGGGGTCAACTGTAGCTCAGCTTCAATCGAGTAGAACTGTTAGAAGACAAAGTGCCAAAGTTTCCCCGTTGAATAGTAGAAATAGTAAAAATAAAGATACAGTGGCCCCATTTATAAGGGGCCTAGATGGCTCTGATCCGCTATCCACTTATCTTCCCCCTCCGATGTCCACCAAATGGCAACCCATGATTGGTCAGTGTGAGACTCCCATGGATCCGATGATTCAATGGTCCAGATTTGAAGACGGTTCATCTTAGAAAGCTGATCTTCGATACATGCTAGCAGAAGATAGTTCGACCAAATCAACCTCGATCTCAGACTAATACTCCCTTCGGCCGACTTTATACAAGTTCGACCTCGAGAGTGGAGGCATCTGTTGTGGATTTGTACCTCGACCTCGATTGCTACATCTTCGACTCTGATTGAGTTATGAAAGATGGACGCTTGTCAGATTATGGGTATACGATAGATATGAAGATCACTAGATGCGACCCATTGAGTTAGCAGTGGTTCCCGTTCCTTGGCCCGTGCCTAATTCACCTCGGCCTAGGACGAGCTACTATAGCTCATACATGGCCAACTAATCCCAAGTCACCTGAGGTCAACACGCGCTCTATGGTCTCCAGAACCTCGGCTACAGATGATCTATTATAGCTTGTTCATAGCCAAGCTAAGTTCCTTGCCACCAAATTCACCTCTCTCTGTCCCAACTTTTTAGATAAGAAAATTCATCCACGATTGAGTCTCCTACAAAAGAATAACTTCTCTAAATCAATCTACACGTAAAATCCAGAAGGCTATCTAGACTCCAAGATGAATATGACTCCAACTCCTCTCCTATAAATGAAGGAACTCCAGGATCCTCAAAGTAAGTTCTTCGATCCCCACTCTCTCCTTCTCATTATTCTCCATCTCCTGACTTGAGCGTCAGAGGGTCTTCACGAGATAATATCTTGATGAAAATTTTTTGTAGGTATTCGGATGGAGCTCTAGTAGTAATCTCACCTTGGCCATCTCCACCTTGGTATCCAATCTTAGGTGGGAGATCAAGAGCAACAATTACAATCTCCTTGTGATCAAAGCATGTGCATTGATATGGCTCGAATTTGATATCATCTGTTACCACTCGGGCCCATTAAGATAACACATGTCATGAAGTTTGGTGCTAGGGCAAATTAACCCACATAATTAAGGAGCATAAATAAAGGTGGACAATTATAGCTTGTTTGCTGATCTTGGAGCCTGAAGTGCAATTGCAACACATCCTTGTCTCTATATAAATAGGTCGGGGATCCATAGGTACACTATATCTCACTCATTCTATATTGCTCATGCTTTCAGATCTCCTTTCTACTATATAAGAACTTTATCTGATTTAGACATCAATGGTTTCCTGATAGATCAGGTTCGATAATGTTTGATCTACTCTTTGCTTGCAAATCGAACTTCCACACCAAGTAGATAAGTAGGTATCACGATATATCTCATTCCTCATTTTATACTGTTGTGGAGTCTTACCACCTCAGTCAATATCTTCAGGACTTATGCTCGGGAGCTCTCGAGTCAATAAGAATATCAATGCGAGCCTTGACTACCGACCTCATCAGGAGGTCGAGCTCATCATAAGGCCGATGTCATTAGATGGCCGACCTCATCAGAAGATCAAGATCATCAAAATGCTAACCTCTGGCATATGATAATATCAGATGACATCAACCTCTAGCTAATCTGACTCTCTAGTATTATCCGCTAAGTCGACTTAGTCTAGAACTGCTAGTAAGTGAAGCACTCATCTCGATTATTTTTCGATCTCTCTTAATTGTATTAAAATTTATGTCGGTTTCTAACTGACCTAATTACCAACACTCAAGGAATGGCGTCCAGTTCAGATATTTACTTATATCAGTAATCCCATATCGATCTGTTATCGATGTGCCATCACATCTATATTTGAATATCTGACAGCTATCATCCAGCTCAACCATAACTATCTTTCAGTTGTATTCCAACTTATTTACCACATAGATAGCCGCCCCATGATCTCTGTGTTAGTTGTGTGTCCTAGAAGCCAATTATTGACTGACATATTTTATAATTTTAGGATCTATTCTTGTACTTGTAAAAATTTATTATAATAAAGGAATATTTTTATTATCAATCTTGTTTGTGTATCCATGATTTGTCTTAAAAATTAACAAAGATGGTATTGTATATTTTCAAAGTGTTGAGAATTTGAGACATACATTATTAGTGGTTAGTTTTTAAATATTTCTGATCGTAGGATTATCACAGAGGACAGTAGTCAATCTATTTAAGATCGATGCATGGATCACTTTTCTTCTAGATAGATGAGTTTCGAGTCTGCGATGTAAGGACATTGGGGTGAGAGTGCAGGTGGTTGTTAGAGAACAACTTATACTGAATGTGACCAACATGAGAAACCACTTGGATGTCTACTCATTCGTCAGTAATCTTTTCGATGCTACAGTGGTGTGAGTGGTTCTTTGACCTGTGGTGGTTGACTATTCGCAGCAAAGCTACTTAGTTTGACTACACATTTTTTTAGTCTCTGGCCATTCAAATTTTTTCTATGTATGTTGACTACAGTAGATTCAGATTCGTTATTAAAATAAGATATATCTAGATGAAATCTATCGATCTTGATGAAAAAGAATAGTCCTATGCGATTAGCAAGACTGAGTTCAGAAAATTTTGATCGAAGCAAGTGTGAATACTGAAAAAAATTTTACGAGATTCGCAGATGCACTCAAGTTGAGCTAATCTGATATATGACTAACGATGGAGTTTAATGAGTTCTTCATAACCTCCGTCAAGTCAGGACTCACGATAGAGGGACTAAATTACACGGTAACTGCATCTAGAGGTTTAGATTTTTTTGTTCTGCTGAGTTGCTACTATATGCTACAAGGTGTTATTAGTGGATTATGAGAACTCACTAAATTTTTTTTGGATCAACGATTCTTGTTGAGTTGAGCTGATATTATTTCGATCTGTCGAAAGGAGTTTCGATGATACTGTGATGGAAATCATGGTATGTCTCACTACCAGACAGAATAGAACTTGAGGGTTACACACAAAAAGAGTTTGACCTGATCAGTAGCTTGAATCAAATATGAATTATTAATTTGATTGATAGTTTGAATTTGAAAACTATAATTTATAAGTGTTACAGATTTAGTAACTGCTAATTATTAGCAAAGGATCTTAATTATAAATATTATAATTTAATTGAGATTTATTAAATAAAGGATCAAATCCTAATTAATTTAAATCAAATTTAGTTTAATTGAGTTTGCTTTAATTTAATGCTAATTGGGTTCAATTATCCAAATCAGATTTATATTTCAATCTTGATTAGAATAGGTTTGACAGCCTTTCGAATTCGATTTGATTTAGGCTCAATTTAAACTCGATTTGGATCCAGTTTAAACCAAATTAACTTTGATCTTTATAACCCAAGTTTCTTAGGTTTCTCTCTATACTTGGTCAATCAGAAGTGGGATGGGGTGATGGTTTTCTCACATATTTTTCTTGGTGCATGCATGGGTTGTTGGGGGTTGGGACTCCTTCCTGACAAGGAATGATTAAATTTTGATTCAAATCAGATCTTATCAGATGTTGGCATGAGAAGGCATGAAATTTTGTGTGGTAAAATTATAAAAGGAGGATGTTTTGGTGTGAGGATTTATTATTCTTCTGGTGTGCGCTAATAACCACCTTGTCGCCCTCTTCATCCTCTACACCTATTCCTCCTTGTTCCACTTCCACACCTCATATCTTCTCCCTCTAGATCAGATCTGAGAGAAGGGAGGCCTTAGAGAGAGAGAAGAATAATCAAGAAGGAGTTCTGGATTAATTTTGGTGTTTGGTTCAATATCCAAAAACCTGCAACAGGGCTGCTTCAAGTGATATAAAGTAAAGGGCCCTGATCCAAGTTGAAGAACGAAGCTTGCAAGGAATCTAGCACCTTGGGGGCTTCGAAATTTTGCTTGGGATATCTTTGTGTGGATACCAGTAGAGACTGGATATTTACACGGCTTCGACAGCAACTCCAAACATCCACGGGATCCGATCTGAAGGAGGAGGAAAAGTGTTAGGTATAACTTCTTCCTTTATCATTTATGATTTTAGATCTATGTAATTAATTTATTTATGTATGTTAAATGATCCTAGGGTTAATTAAGATTAAAAATCTATATGTTTAGATCGGATTAAAATTTAAAGTCTGCTTCTGCTGTGGTTAGTGTAACCGTATCGATCTATATATGCAAATCAACCTACTTTCTTACAGTGGTGTCAGAGCCACGTCATTCTAGCATGTTTTAAATAAATTTTAGATCTGAAATTGTATTCATATGATCTGATTTATAGTTTATATGTCTGATATCTGAAAAAAATTTGATCTGAATTTAATAGATTACATAATAGATATGTTAGATTAAATTTTATGAGCCTAGTATTTGGATTGGATATATCACCATGGTTGTCTGGTCATAAGAGGAAGCAAGAGTTAAAGCCCTCACTTGCCCAATCAATCTCTTATGATGTATGGGGTGCCGCTTGTGATGATATATATTTAGATATATTAGATATATATTTAGATATATATTTATATTAATTTTAGCTATTAAATTATATATGTGATATATAATTTATTGAAATATGATCTGAAATTTAATTTTTACAAAATTCTAGATCTAAAATCTTAAGATCTATTTGCATGAAATCCTAAAATTATTGCTAGCATGCCTGCTGAGTCGACTCAGATCTTGTTGAGTCAACTCAAGATATTGGTTAGTCGGCTCAGTTTGCTACTAAACCGACTCAATTGTGCAGGCTGAGGCAACAAGGTTACTATTTATCACAGTTGAGTCGACTCAATCTTAGATTTGAGCTGACTCAGTATGAGTCGATTCAATTTCAGGATGAGTCACTCAATTCTGTGAACTGATTTTTTTGTATAAGATATAAAATGATAAATTGATTTAGATTTAAAATTATTTTGATATTTAACTAATCCATATCATAATGTACTAAATCAAGAATTAAGATTTGAAGTTAAAAGATCCAAAATTATGAATTTAAGATCTAAATCTTAATGCATAAAATATGGTTAAAGGTATGGGTAGCTTAATTAGGTCTAGTTTGAGCAGTTGAATAAATTGAATCAAATATTGATTAGGATTAGATCAAATATGCTCATGACCAATCTAATTAGTTGTAATTTGGTCAGATCAATCAACAATCACATATTATCGATCAACTTAAGACCTAATTTGACTTAGTAGTTCGAGCTTGATTCAATAGGCTAATCTGATCGATTCTAATCAATCAATTTAGTATCTAAGGTAAGTACATAGATGGTGGTTATTTAATTGATTCAATTATCTGACCTAGTCAATTCGTTGGTATCTAAGAAAAGCAACGAGGGGATCTCCACATATCTTAACTTATCTAATCATTTTGGGAGATTATATTTTGTATTAGGTTACTTGTTGAGTTGAGCTAGCCCATGCCCCTAGTTAGTCATAACCGTTATGACTAATTAAGAAGGAGATCTGAATCTAAATTTCTCAATCAAATATTAAGTCTAGTGATCCCATTGTAGAGATGCGGGTGCTTTCCTGAAGTTGATCGTTCTCGACTGGTCATAGTGGTTCGGTTGCATCAAGAATGTATAACCACTCTATGGCATTGGATGCATCGGGGTAGAGATGGGGTTGGGCCCAATAACTATTAGGTGAGGGATCCAATGATGGCTTTACACCTGTTGGTGTACGGTGGATCTGACTTAACTAAGAAATATGTCAATAACTGTTAGGTGAGGCCATAGAACTTAGAGATCGAACCTACTACATCTTGCTTTGTGAAGCAATGGATAAGATATGTCCATTCATTGGTCTGCATGTTACCAATAACTGTTAGATGAGGTGTGTGTGGATCAATAGGAGCATAGTACCCACTAAAAACTGATCGTGTATAGATTTTTGGTTCTCCACCCGAGGAGTGTGGGAGACTTATAGAAATAGTGGGAGCCTTATTTGTTTATTAAAGTTCCTATAACAAATATTTACAAGTATAAATATTTAATTAAAATTATTTTTCTCTGCAGTTAATTAACCATGTCAAGTTCAAACCTTCTAGGTCGAATCCTTAACACCAATAGGTTGACTGGATTAAATTATAAAGACTGACTCCATAACTTAAAATTATTCTCAGCTCTAAGAAATTGACCCATGTCTTTGACTAGGAGATGTCTGTGTTGCCGGCTCATCTATCCTCTGATCAACGAGCTACACTTGACAAGTGGATGGACGAAGACAACAGGACTAGGTGCTATATTCTTACATCCATATCCAGTGATCTTTAGTACCAGCATGAAGATATGAGAACTGTCAAATAGATTTTGACTTACCTGTAAGAGTTGTATGGTAAGCAGATTCGCACGGCTCCCTTTGAGATCTCCTAGAGATATTTCAGAGTGAAGATGCATGATGAACAGTCCATGCACGATCATTGTTGGACAATGATTAAGGATATTAAAGAGCTTCAGAAGCTCGAAATAAATATGGATAAAGAACTGTAGGTGGATCTGATCATGCAGTCCCTTCCTGATTCGTTTGGACAGTTCATTATAAACTACCATATGAATAAGATTGATTGTATTTTGTCCGAGTTGTTGAATATGCTAGTGACAGCTGAGGACACCTTGAAAATTCAAAGAGAATGATTTTTACTATGGAGCAAGCTTCTTCCAAGAGAAGGTCTACTAGGAAGAAGAAGAACAAAAGGCCTACGAAGAAGCAAAAGATCGAAAGCAGAAAAAGAAAAAGTTCTAAAGAAAGCCAGTGACAAAGAAAATATTTTCACTACAATATCGAAAGCCACTAGAGAAGAAATTATCCTACATATCTGGCGATAATGAAGAATAAGAAGAAGGATGCACCTTTCGAAGGTAAATCTGAATTGCTCATTATTGAAATTAATCTAACGATTTTCTCTTCTTCTAGTTGGTTTTTAGATTCTGATTCGAGTGCTCACTTGTACACTTCTATGTTAGATCTAGAGGAAGTTAGAGGATTGAGAGAAGGTGAGATCACTCTCTAAGTCGGTAAGGGAGCAAAAGTTACTACTATGATCATCGAGACCTACTCTTTGAAGCTACTGTAAGGATTTAGTTGCTTTTAAAAAATTATTATTTATACCTATAGCGAGTAAAATTTGATTTCTATTTCTATGCTGACACAGGATAATTATAATTTTTATTTTAATAAAGATCAGTGTTCAATTTATTTTAGAAATAAAATTATTTCACGTATCTATTTGATAGATGATCTTTATCATTTGCATATTGATGTGAGTGTTAACGTTAACGAGTAAATTATGAGCACCATAAGATCTAAGAGGCTTAGAGATAGGGTTAGCCAAAAGTATCTATGGCATATCAGTTTAAGTCATATTGAAGAGGACAGACTTAACAAATTGGAGAAAGATGACCTTATGGGGCCATTGACTTCTAAGTCATATCTAGTTTGTGAGTCCTGTCTTCAAGAAAAGATAATTAAACTGTCCTTTGTAAGACAAAGAAAAGGACCACTAATATATTAGCTCTGATGCACACTGACGTGTGTGGTTCATTCAATGTACAGGATAAGAGTGGCTATATCTATTTCATAACCTTTATTGATGATTACTTATGATATGAGTTTATATATTTGATTACCATAAGTTTGAAGCTTTTGAAAGGTTCAAAGAGTTCAAACACGAAGTAGAGAAACAAACCAAAAATTCATAAAGGTTTTCGATCTAATCGGGGAGGGAAATACCTTAGCAAAAAATTTCGGACCTATCTCAAGAAAATGGTATAGTCTCACAGTGAACACCTCCAGGGATACCTCAGCTCAATGGGATATTGAAAGGAAGAATCAGACCCTATTGAATATGATTCAATCCATGATGAGCTTCACAGATCTTTCAATTTTTTTCTAGAGACATGCGTTACTTTCTGCTATTCACCTTCTGAATCGAATTCCCTCTAAATTTGTTTCTACCATACCATATGAGTTATGGTATGGTAAGAAATTGAGTTTTGATTACCTCAATATTTGAGGATGTCCGATCCATGTTAAGCGATAGCAGGCGGACAAGTTAGAGGTTAAATCACTTAGGGCTCATTTTATAAGATATCTTAAGAAATTCATAGGATACTATTTTTATCTTTCAGAAGATTATAATGTAATTGTGAGCCGACACGCCATCTTCTTGAAAAAAAGTTTATCCAAGACGGAGGCAGTGGGAGGAAGATTGAGTTTGAAAAAAAAAATTCGAAGAATATCGAGTTCAAGAGCCTGAACTCATTAGTGAGCTAATTGATGTTGTACCTCCTCCCCTTCATCGACCAAGTAGGATCTCCCATCCTTCTCAAAGATACTTAGATATTTTTATAGAGAATCTAGAGGAAGCATTTTTTGTGAGAAATAAGGACATTAAGAATGATCTCAAGACCTATAAAGAAGCGATGTTAGATATAGACTCCAAGAAATGGATGAAAGTAATGAAGTCAGAAATTGACTCCGTACATTCCAACCAGATTTGGACTTTAGTAGATCCACCCGAGGATATTGTACCCACTAGGTGTAAATGGATCTACCAAAAAAATCAAGTCGGATGGTCAGGTAGAGACCTATAAGGTAAGGCTGGTAGCGAAAGAGTATAGTCAACATGAAGGTATTGACTATCAGAAATTTTTCATCCATGGTCATGCTGAAATCCATCCAGACTCTGCTTGCGGTTACGACCTGTTACCATTATGAAATCTGACAGATGGATGTGAAAACTATTTTCTAAATAGATATCTTAAGGAAGATATTTATATAGAGCAGTCTATAGATTTCATATCTAGTGATAGTGATCACAAAATTTACAAACTACAAAGATTCATTTATGGACTCAAACAAGTATCTTGGAGTTAGAACATCCGCTTTAATGATGTGATCAAATCATTTAATTTCATAAAAAAATGAGGAGCCTTGTGTGTACAAAAAGGTCAGTGAGAGCACTGTCACGTTCTTCGTATTGTATACGAACGATATCCTTCTAATTGAGAATGATTTTCATACTGACCTCGGTCAAAGTATGGTTGTCAAAAAATTCACCATGAAAGATCTAGGAGAAGCTTTCTACATTCTCAGTATAAAGATCTATAGGGATAGATCTAAGAGAATGATAGGACTTTCTCAAAAAATATACATAAAGGAGGTGCTGAAGAGGTTCAGTATAAAAAACTCCAAAAGAAATCTTTCCTTTAGACGTGGCGTCTACCTCCCAAGAAGGTGTGTCCTGACATATCTGAGGAGATTCAATGCATGAGCAGAATCCCTTATGCTTCAGCTAGAGAGAGTCTTATGTATGTCATGTTGTGTACTCGACCTGATATAGCACTTGTCGTGAGTGTCACGAGCAAATATCAGTCGAATTTAGATGAGAAGTACTGGATTGCAGTTAAGAACATCCTTAAGTACTTGAGAAAAACTATAAATTTGTTCTTAATTTTGATGGAGGATCGAAGTTGAAAGTGGAAGGATACACTGATTCAAACTTCATGTCTGATATTGATGATAGAAAGTCTACATTGAAGTATATTTTCTATGTAATGGTGGATCAGTTAGTTGAAAAAATTTCAAACAGTCAATCATAACAGATTCGACTATGGAAGCCGAATATATTATCGCCTCTGAAGCTGCTAAGGAAGCCTATAGGTTCAAGAAGTTCATTGCAGAGCTGCATGTGATGCCATCGGATGCCATTGCACTACACTGTAACAACAATGATGCCATAGCACTCACTAAGGAGCCCAGGTCTCACAAAAATTTAAGCATATAAAGCGACGGTTCCACATCATACGTGACTACCTTAAGAAGAACTTCGTCGAGATGCAGAGAGTCGACTCCACGCAGAATGTGGTGGATTCATTGACGAAGCCTCTTAGCCAGCAGAAGATCGAAACTCACTTTGAGAAGATGAGTCTTAGGTATATGGTCAATTGGCTTTAGGACAAGTGGGAGTTTGTTAGTTGTGTGCTCTAGAAGTCAATTATTGATGGACACATTTTGTAATTTCAAGACCTATTCTTGTACTTATAAACTTCATTGTTAATAAAAGGTATTTTATTACCAATCTTGTTTATGTATCCATAATTTCTCCTAAAATTAATAAAGATGATATCGTATATTCTCAAGATGTTGAGAATTTGAGATATACATTATTAATGGTTAGTTTCTAAATGCTTCCAATCATAGGATCCTCATGAAGGATAGTGGTCAATTCATTTAAGATCAGTATACGGATCACTTCTCTTTTGGACAGATGAGTCTCGAGTCTGCGATGTAGGAATTCTGGGATGAGAGTGCAGGTGATTGTTAGAGAACAACTTGCACTGAGCATGACCAACATAAAAATTTTTTGAATGTCTACTCACTCGTCTGTGATCTTCTCGATGCTACAGTGGTGTGAGTGGTCCTTTGACCTATGGTGTATTAGCTATTCACAATGAGGCTACATAGTTTGACTACACATTCTTTTGGTCCTCAGCCATTCGAGTTCTTGCTGTGTATGTTAGCTATAGTAGGTTCAGATTCACTGTTAGAGTAGGATGTATCTAGATGGAATCTATCGATCTTGGTAGAAAAGAATAGTCCTATGCGATTAGCAAGACTGAGTTCATCAGCAAGTTTTCAATCAAAGCAAGTGTGAATACTGAAAAAAATTTCTACGAGATTCACAGATGAACTCGAGTTGAGCCAATCTGGCATATAACTGATGATGGAGTTTGACGAGTTCTCCATAACCTCTGTCAAGTTGGGACTCACGATAGAGAGATTGAATCACATCATAACTGCATCTAAGAATTCAGATTTTTCTGTTCTACTGGATTGTCACTATATGCTATTAAGTGTCACTGATGGATTATGAGAACTCACTAGGATTATTTCGAATCAACAATCCTTATTGAGTTAAGCTGAAATTGTTTCGATCCTTCGAAAAAATTTCGATGATACTGTGATGGAGATCACTATATGTCTCACTACCAGACAAAATAGAACCTGAGGGTCATATACAAAAGGAGTTTGACCCGATCAATGGTTTGGATCAAGTTCGAATAATCAATTTGATTGATAGTTTGAATTTGAAAACTGCTAATTTGTAAGTATTACAGATTTAGTAACTGCTAATTGTTAGCAGAAGGTCTTAATTGTAAATGTTGCAATTTAAATTGGACTAATTAAATTAAAATTAAGTTTTAATTAATTTAAATTAGATATAATTTAATTAGATTTGATTTAGTTTAATACTAATTAGATTCAATTATTTAAATCAGATTTGGATTTCAATCCTGATCATTGGAACAGATTTGACAGCCTTTCGAATTCGATTCGATTTGGGCTCAATTTAAACTCGATTTGGATCCAGTTTGAACTAAATTAAATTAACCTTTTAAGCCCAGATTTTTTAGACTTCTCTCGCCACTTGGTCGACTAGAAGTAGGATGGGGCAATGATTTTCTTGCATATTTTCTTAGCGTGCGTGTGGGTTGTTGGGATGAGGTGCTACCTCATTTCTTGGTTGGTTGGGACTCCTTCCTGATAAGAAATGATTTGAATTTTGATTCAAATTAGATCTTATCAGATGTTGGTGTAGGAAAGCAGAAAATTTTGTGTGACAAAATTATAAAAGGAGGGTATTTTGGCATGAAGATTTATTATTCTTCTGGTGTGTGCCAATAACCACCTTGTCGCCCTCTTCGTCCTCTACGCCTATTCCTTCCTTTCCACTTCCACACCTCATAACCTCTCCCTTTAGATCAGATCTGAGAGAAGGAAGACCTTAGAAAAAGAGAAAAATAATCAAGGAGTTCTTGATTAGTTTTGGTGTTTGGTTCAATCCCCAGAAACCTGCAACAGGGCTGCTTCAAATGATATAAAGTAAAGGGCCTTGATCCAAGCCAAAGAACGAAGCCTGCAAAGAAGCTAGCATCCTGAGGGCTTCAAAGTTCTAATCGAGATATTCTGTATGGATACTAACAGAGGTCAGATGCTTGTGTAGCTCCGACAGCAACCTCAGACATCCACAGGATCCAATCTGAAGAAGGAGGGAAAAGCGTCAAATATAACTTCTTCCTTTATCATTTATGATTTCAGATCTATGCAATTAATTTATTTATGCATGTTAGTTGATCCTAGGGTTGATTAAGTTTGGAAATCTACATGTTTAGATCAGATTAAAAATTTAAAGTCTGCTTTTGCTGTGGTTAGTATAACCGTATCGATCTATGCATGTGAATCAACTTGCTTTCTTACACTCTGCACAGTTGGCCATTTTGTTACAACAACCTAATGGCCTAACAGATTTCTAATGGCCTAACATATCTCCAATGGTCTAACAGCCTAATAGATCTCTAACGATCTAATAGATCTCTAACAGCCTAACAGTCTTTCTTTAAGGTCTAAGCAAGTTTTTCTATAAAAAAGGGACAAGATGCTCTCTGAAAGGTAAGTCCAAACTAAATCTAAACTCATAGAGATAAAATTCTACTAAGATTTTCACTGAGAACAGGAGTTCTCTCTACTTAGAGTCCATTCTACTTCTCTCCACTCACAAACTCTTACTTCTTGTTTTCTACTTCTCCATTTTCACTATCTGTTCTTTAGGTCCTGACTGACTTAAGCATCAGAGAATCTTAAATCGAAATACATCTCATGGTTTTAGGACTTCTTTTATAGATTTTACTAGCGGTTCATGTTGAAGCAATTCTCAGCTCTCCATTTTAATTCAGAACCAACCTCATCTTCGGAGCCTTACAGCAACAGATTGACACTAGAAGAAAAGCATCTAAAAATTTTTAATAAAAAATGGTGAACAAGAAAGCATTAATTTCTTCTCTACCAACCTCATCTTCTCCTGGAGATGCTCAAAGGGTTGTTCAACTGTCAGTTGTTGATTCACAACAATTTAGTCTCCTTGTCCAGCAAGTTCAAGCCCTCACTCTATGGTACAATAGCTCCAATGTACCACTAAATAGCAGTAGTAAGAACCAACCCCTCAAGTGGTTCAATCTTATCACTCTCAGCAACCAGCCCCTCATAATTCTTCTCGTAATTATGCTCTGGATCTCACTAATCAATTCTTCGGGACAGAACCATCTGCTCCAAGCAGAAAGATGAATTTGGAAGAAGATTTTGGACAAAAGATTCAAGATTTTGAGAAGAAGCTAATGAAGATTCAGATCGACAATTCACAGGGTGGGAGAGATTTCAACTTGCAATTTCCATTCTCTCGATAAATTCTTGATGAACTGATTCCTATTCGGTTCAAAATACCTACTGTGGAGTCATTAATTCGATGGCTTCACTGATCTTTTGGATCATTTAAAAAATTTTAGAGCCATCATGAGGCTACAAGGGGCGTTTGATGTCCTACTTTATATCACCTTCTCCATTATTCTCAAAAAATCTATAAGAATCTGATTCTCTGGCCTTCAGTCAGGATCTATCTCCTCCTTTGAATAGTTAACCAAATTATTTATCACTTACTTTGGCAATAACAGGATTTATCTAAAAAATACTAACAATCTTTTCACTGTGAAGCAGCAGGAAGGTGAATCTTTGCGAGACTATGCTACATGCTTCAATACAGCTATTTTGGAAGTTAAAAACTTGAATGAGTCTGTTGTTATGATAGAACGTATGAGCAAATACTCATCCGAGTATGGAAGTATGCACGAGCTAAAGAAGAAGAAAGCATACTCCGTCAGGCAAAGAAGAAGAACATGAAAAAAAATATCCTCAAAAAGAAGACTGCAGGAAGTAACGGGATAATACTGATAAACCTCAAAAAAATTCGAGATCCAGAAGTCCACCTCAGTAATTTGATTCCTACACTCCACTGTTCGTCTCTCAAGCTCGGATACTAATGGAGATCGAGGATCAAGGATATTTTCGCCGACCTAATCCTTTGTGGGCTACACCAAAAAAAGAGACAAAAAAAGTACTATCATTACCACCAGGACCATGGCCATGATACTGAGGAGTGCTGAAAATGAGAGATGCAATAGAGGCACTGATGCGTTGAGGTCAACCTGACAAGTATGTTTGAGATCGAACTAACCAAACAGCCTAAAATTTTCATAAAGATGATCTAATTCTCCAACAAGCTGAGGTATCAAAGCCAACAGAATAAGAAAAACTTGCTCCGAATTGGAAAGGACCATATCGGATTACTGAAGTAATTCGTCCAGAAGCTTATCGGATTGAAAATCTGGACGGTACAACCATCCCAAGGATATGAAATGCTGAAAGTCTTAGAATATACTATTAATGAAATCTTCTCAATAAAGCATTCAATTTTTGTCTCGATAAAGATAAAGTTCTGATCAAATTTTTCATTGAAGAATCCTTCTTCATCCAAATCAAATTAGTGAAACTCGACCAACAAGATCGACAAAGCTCCGAAATAGTCAAGAAAGAAGAAAATCGATCTTTAGATCGAGCTTAAGCTCCAAAAAGTCAAAAGAAAAGTCAATCTCTAGATCGAGCTTAAATCCGGATAGACCAAGAAGAAAAAATTCGATCTTCGGATCGAGATAAGTCCCAATAGGACTAAAATCTGATCTTCGAATTAAGATAGATCTCAATAGGATCAAAATTTGATCTTCGGATCGAGACAAATCCTAAAGGACCAAAATACATATCTCTGAATCGAGATAAGTTTTAATAGGATCAAAATCCGATCTCTGGATCAAGATAAGTTCCAATAGGATCAAAAATCCAATCTTCAGATCGAGACAAATCCTAAAAGATTAAAATATCGATCTTCAAATTGAGATAAGTCTCAATAGGATCAAAAATTTGATCTTTAGATCGAGATAAGTCCTAAAGGATCAAAATATCGATCTTCAGATCGAGACAAGTCTCAAAGGATCAAAAATTTGATCTCCAGATCGAGATAAGTCTCAAAAGATCAAAATATCGATCTTCGGATCGAGACAAGTCTCAAAGGACCAAAAATTTGATCTTCAAATCGAGATAAGTCCCAATAGGACCAAAATACCGATCTCCGGATTGAGATAAGTCTCAATAGGATCAAAAATTCGATCTCCAGATCGAGACAAATCTCAAAAAACCAAATACCAATCTTCGGATCGAGATAAGTTCCAAAGGATCAAAAATATAGATCTTCGGATCGGGATAAGTCCCAATAGAATCAAAAATTTGATTTCTATATCGAGATAAGTCTCAATAAGATCAAAAATTCGATCTCCAGATCGATTTAAAGTCCCAATGAGCCAAGTCCCCTTGGAGACCAAAATATCGATCTTCGGATCAAGATTAGTCCCGAAAGGACCAAGATCAAGTGAGATATCCAATCTCCAAATTGGACCTCACAAAAATTCGAAGTTCCAATTAGACCAAAGTCTCGAAAGGATTAAGATCAAGTGAGATATCTGACCTCCAGATTGGACCTCACAAAAATCTAAAGTCCCGATTGACCAAAGTCCCAAAAGGACCAAGATCAAAATTAATTTCGATCTCCGGATTGGATCTCATAAAATGTCAACTTGACAAGTTTTGGCTTAAATTCTTAGACAACATGCCCTTGAAAGTAAGAAAATGAGGCACCAAAATTAAATCTTATCAAATATGTAGGAGATCCGACCTACCTCCTCTGAGCTTAAGTGGAAGAATGTAGTGGTTCACTTGAAGAACCAAACAGTACAGATTCATCACCTTGGATAAGCTGAGGATTCTTTTTCATGAACTATTTCTTTCGTTCGAAGTAACTTCTTCGGACTTAGAAGTGGGGGACAAGTATATGGAGTTTTACCACCTCAGTCAATATCCTCGAGATTTATGCTCAGGAGCTCTCAAGTCAACAAGAATATCGATACGAGCCTTAATTATCGATCTTATCAGGAGGTCGAGCTCATCATAAGACCGACGTCATTAGATGGCTAACCTCATCAGAAGGTCAAGATCATCAGAATACTGATCTTTGGCACATGACAATATTAGGTAACATCGGTCTTTAGCTGATCTGATTTTTCAGTATTATCCGCTAAATCGGTTTAGTCTAGAACTGCTAGTAAGCGGGGCACTCACATTAGTTATTTTTCGATCTCCCTCAACCGTGTCAGAACTTACGTCGGTTTCTGATCGACCTGATTACTGACACTCAAGGTATGACGTCCAGTTCAGATATTTACTTATATCAGCTATCTCACATCGATCTATTATCGATGTACCTCCACATCTACGTACGGTTATCATCCAGCTATAATCCAGCTTAGCCGTAACTCCTTTTAATTAGTTGTATTCTAACTCATTTGTCACGTGGGCAGCCGCCCTTTGATCTCTGCACAGCTGGCTATTCTGTTACAACAATCCAACGGCCTAACAGATCTCTAACGGCCTAACAGATCTCTAACGGCTTAACAGCCTTTTCTTGAGACCTAAGCAAGTTCTCTCTATAAAAAAAGGGACAAGGTGCTCTGCGAAAAAGTTCAAACTAAGTCTGAACTCACAGAGACAAAACTCTACTAAGAATTTCACAGAGGAATCAGAGTTCTCTCTACTTGGAGTCCATTCTACTTCTCTTCACTCACATACTCTCACTTTTTATTTTCTACTTTTTCATTTTCACTACTTGTTCTCAAGGTCTCGGCTGATCTAAGTATCAGGAGATTCTAAACCGGAGGACACTCCATGATTTTAGGACTTCTTTTACAGATTTTATCAGCGGTTCACATTGAAGCAACTCTCGATTTTTCAATTCGATTCGACATCAATCTCACCTCTAAAGCCTTGCAGCTACATATACCATATATTTTTAGATTTTTTTTTTACTGCAATAAATTTTATCTAACTCAATCATCGATCGGATCAGATTAGGTAACATCTGATAGAGGTCGAACTTTCGCTCTGAGCACACAACGGATAGGCCCACCAAACCAACTTCCGTCAGATTGGTTGAGTTTTGGCAGCAACGGGCATCATTGCACGTAAGAATTCTAATAATTCTCAACGCCGCGTTTCATGGTCATACTTAAAAAAAAAACGCAAAAAAACCAAATAGAATTATAGAACATGCAACCGTTTCCTGCTGCCCGCCCTCCATCAGACTAGCAACTTCCTTATCTGGCTGACCTGGTCAACGACGTCAACCTGTATCCAACTCCAACCCTTCTTCCGTCCTCCGCTTTTGTATATCTTCCTCTATACATAGCACCTGTTTTGTTCGCCACCCTCCTCCCATCTCCCCCACCACCATCAAACACCTCCAACCATCAACATATACTAAAATTAACAAAAGAAACAGAGCGAAGCCCTCCCGTAGGAAGAACCCACCCAAAAAAACGAGAAGAACAAATTATCTTAGGTAAGAACAGAGAAAAAAAGAGAGGGAGAGAAGGAGGGGCTGCAACAAGCCAAAGAATCTAAAACAAAGAAAGAAGAGTTATAGGGATTTTGTGAACAGCGGCACAAATGGTCGCTGTTCTTCCCTTGGTCTCCTTCCTCCTCCTCCTCCTCCTCCTCGCCATCCCTTCCCGTACTGCCACCGCCCAGGAGGCGGCGGTGATGGAGAAGGCTCTGACGTCGGACGGGTCGGCCCTACTCCAACTAAAGACTCTTTCACTGACGCTGGGGGTCTCTCCTCGTGGTCGGCCAACGGCGGCCCCCCATGCAACTGGACCGGAGTCTTCTGCACCAACAATTCCATCAGCGGCCTCAACCTCGCCAGCCTTGGCCTCTCCGGTAAAATCGACATCGACGCTCTCGCTTCCTTGAAGGGCTCCGCTCCATCAACCTCAATAACAACTCCTTCTCCGGTCCCCTTCCCACCGCTCTCTCCCGCCTCGGAGCCCTTAAGTCCCTCTATATCTCCGGCAATAAGTTCTCCGGCTCCATCCCCTCCGACGTCTTTGCCTCCATACGCCGCCTCAAGAAGCTTTGGCTAGACCATAACAACTTCTCCGGCCCGTCCCGTCGTCGCTCGCCAGTCTCGGCTATCTCATTGAGCTCCGCATCGACGACAACGCCTTCGAGGGTGCCATCCCCGACTTCTCCTCCAAAGCTCTTAGGACCTTCAACGCTAAGAACAACAAACTCTCTGGCCCCATCCCCGCCTCTCTCGCCCGCTTCGACGCCACCGCCTTCCAAGGCAATGCCGGCCTCTGCGGTGGCCCGCTCAGCTCCTCCCCATGCAGCAGCACCCGCCGACGGAGACGCCACCGTCGTCGGAAAGGGAATCCGGGTCCAGTAATTCGGCGGTCATTTTGATCGTTGCCGCATTGTTGGTCTTCGCGCTGGTCGCCGCATTCCTGATAAATCGCCAGCGGCAGCGAGACCGGGAGTTCGATACGCTCGGCGTCGTTGCCGAGGCGGAGGCCATGGAGGAGGCGGCCGCGGCTGGCCCGGCCGTGGCTTCCTCTGAGTCCAGCCACAAGCAGAAGTCGGCCGGTCGAGCCACAAGCGTTCCGGCTCGAGCCTGTCGGGTTCGGCGGGTGGTGCCGGAGGCGCGGATGCGCTGGTGATGGTCAACGAGGAGAAGGGCGTCTTTGGCCTATCCGATTTAATGAAGGCCTCCGCCGAGGTGCTCGGCAACGGCAGTCTCGGCTCAGCCTACAAGGCCGTCATGGCCAGCGGCCTTGCCCTCGCCGTTAAGCGCATGCGCGAAATGAATCGTGTTGGGAAGGACACTTTCGACGAACACATGAGGCGGCTTGGGAGACTCCGTCACCCCAACGTCCTAACGCCGTTAGCCTTCCATTACCGGAAAGAGGAGAAACTCATCGTCTCCGAGTACGTCCAGAAGGGCAGCCTTCTATACATCCTTCACGGTATGCAGTACGTGTCAAAGATCTAATTTGATGAACATGCTGTTCGATGTTTTATTCAATAGTTTTTTTTTTAATTATCTTATTAGGGGATCGAGGGCCGGATCACATGGCGTTGGAATGGCCGACGAGGCTAAAGATCATACGAGGGATAGCGCGAGGAATGGCGTACCTCCACGTCGAGCTGGCGGCGCTCGACGTGCCCCATGGGAATCTCAAGTCTGGCAACGTCCTTCTTGGCCCGGACTTCGAGCCGATGCTCGTTGACTACGGTTTCACTGGGTTGATCAATCCGTCGCAGGCACCGCACGTCATGTTTCGTACAAGTCCCCCGAGACCCTGCAGTACCGCCACGTGTCCCCGAAATCCGACGTCTATTGCCTCGGGGTGGTGATACTGGAGGTTCTCACCGGGAAATTCCCGTCGCACTACTTGAACAACACGAAGGGCGGGACGGACGTGGTGCAGTGGACGGCGTCTGCGATCGCCGAGAACCGGGAGGCCGAGTTGCTGGACCCGGCGATCACGGCGGAGAACAAGGCGTCGGAGCCGAAGATGGTGCGGCTCTTGCAGCTCGGCGTGGCGTGCGCTGATGTGGACCCGGAGCAGCGGCCCGATATGAAGGAGGTGGTCCGGTTAATCGAGGAGATAGCCGCCGGAGGCTTGGGGAGCCGGCGAAGGAAGAGGCGGCCGTTCGAGCCGCTGCCTTCGCTGACGGAGGGGTACGCTGACATGGCGCTCGGCCAGCCGGCGCCGGGGCTCGAGGGCGTGGCGGGTGGGAAGCACCGGCGAGCTCCGGACCAGCGATAACTCTAAGGTGGCGCCATGAAGACACGCTGAAATGACGAGAATAGCCTTATCACTTCGATGAGATGAAGCCGTGGACGAGCGCATTTTTTTGTGAGGGTAGGCAGAGGTGTGGTGGGGGGGACTGTAATTGTTGAGAGCATGGGGGATTTATTTGTCATATTAAGGTGGTTGTGGGTGACCTTTTACTGATTTCATTCAGTGAGTTAAACAGACACCGAATTTTCTTAAAGCATTCACTGTGGCACAAATTGATGCCTTGATGGGACCCGATTATGCGTATGTCTATCCATTATGAAACGTTTGAATTTCGTGGACATTTCTGTAATAAGATTCCCTTTACGGGTCATAAAACTGAGGTCAATGTTTGAGAGGAAGTTTAATTTTGTTTTTTGGTAAACCTGATAAATCATACTAGTCTACCCAAAAAAAAAAAAAAATCCTTCCTGTTATGTTTTCAAAAAAAACTCATAATAAAAAATATATTGAACCGTGCAATATAAAATTATTTATTTTTCTAGTTGGTTTTTGACATTCTTCGACCACGTTGGAAGCAAAAATTTATTATTTTTGAAAATGAGTGGTATAACAATTGTTACGGTGATTACCGTGAGTACCTTAGATCAACGCTATATCATAACACATGTCAAGCTCTCAGATCATTAATACGACCGCTGACTGCCGTATGAGCTGAGAAATCCATCTCCATATTGAACTGAAGCGTCTCCGAGATCTGACCTATGTATGAGCTGTTCAGCCAATTTATCTCTTCGACATGCGCGATATCTATCTATCTCGAATAAGATAAAATTTGACGTAACCATCTCTCCTGATCTCGCAAGAGCGTTTAAGGGCTGAATTATCTCAGTCAATTTGGCATGTCCAACGGCCCAGCAATCTCGGAATCGTGCAATCTCATAGCTAGCAACCTAGCTGTTCGACATTCTTCTATATAAATAACCAGAGTCCCGAGGACCCAGATAAGTTCAATCGAACCTCTCTCAGAGAATCCATTGCTGCTTCTTTATTCTCTATTTTTCTGATTTGAGCGTCGGAAGATCCTCGCTGGAGTCACAACCTCCGGTTTGAGACTTATTTTACAGGTGACTCCAATGCCAGCACCGTCGCACGAGATTTTAAGGAGTCCATCTTCTGACTCCGACCGATTTAAGCAGCAACAGATAGAGGAAGGACCTACATTCGTATTTGTGGCTCCAAGATGGACATCTTCTCAGCTTTCCAATGCCACCACCTCCCGACAGGTGGCCAGCCAGGCTAACAATCAAGTTCAGCCGCTGGCGTCGGAAATTCCTCCACTGGTTCAACCAGTCGTCCCTTTATCGGTTCAACCAGCCCTGCCGGCACCAGTCACGGTCGATCAATTCGGTCAGCTCTTTCAATTAGTTCAACAACTGATGACTGTAGTTCAAGCAGTCCAAAACTTTCTCGCATCCTTTCACGCAGTGCCACAGCCTCCTCAGGCTGTCCCTATACCCCCTACAGTGATGTGTCATGCGGTTCCCTCAATCATGCCACCTGTACTTTTCACAGTGGTGTCCTCACAGAATCTTATTTTGCCTATGGCTCTGTAGCCATCATCTCAATCAGAGCTGCAGACACCTCCTCGAAGTTCGGAGAGGAGATTAACTCATCAAAGTCGCCTTAGGGCCTAGCAGTCAGTCAGACGGTGATCTTCAAGTTCACAGTCGGGCCATGACTCGACCTCCAGACATCGATCTTTTTTGCGCTTTGAGGCTGGTACTGTCCACAAAGTTGATTTTGAAAGACGATTCCAAGAGCTCGACTAGCAGTTAGACCAGAAAATTGAAAAGGCCCTTAACAATAATGGCTCCTCGATGCTGCCTTATGAAGGATATAACAGCCAGTCACCCTTCATCCTGAGGATTGTGCAGGAACTACTCCCCCTGCATTTCAAACTACCTCAGTTGGAGGTCTACGACGGGACCACCGATCCCGTCGATCATATGGAGACCTTCAAAGCAGACATACTCCTTTAGGGAGTGTCAGATGCAATCATTTGTCGAGCGTTCTCTCCAACTCTTAAAGGGGCCGCTCGACACTGATATTCGAGTTTGAGACTGGTGTCTATCCATTTCTTTGAAGACTTGTGCCGATCTTTCATCGATCATTTTATCAGCAGCCAACGACAGCAGAAGCAATCTGACTACCTTCATATCATCAAGCAAAAAGAGGGTAAGTCAATTCGCTCTTTTATGAATAGATTCAACGTGGCGATCCTGGAGGTCCAAAATTTAGACCAGTCGACCGCGATGGCTGCAATGATGAGCGGTCTCTTGAAGAACGATTTGAAAAAGTTGTTAGTTAAGACTTATCCTCAAAATCTCTCGAATATGCTTGTCCGTGTGGAGAAGTATGCCCGCATGAAAGAGATCTTTGTCGATGATACTCTTGTCGGTTCAGCCGCGACGGGATCCAACAAGGAGCTCCATCCAAGATAAGAGGAGAAAAAGTGCCAGCGCTCCCAGTCCTCACCCCCGAGGTAGAATAATGGAGGTCGAAATCATCGATCCTATAGTCCTCCAAGAAGAATTCGGCAACCATCACCTCCTCGGCTGTACGATAGCTACAAGCCCTTGAATGTTCCTCGAAAAGAGGTGTTGTTACAAGTGGAGCCTGAGTTACCTAAGCTTTGACTGGTGAGAATGAGGTCGAAATGCTGCCAGGACCTAAATAGATACTGCTTTTACCATCGTGACCATGGTCACGATACTGAAGACTGCCACCAGCTTCATGATGAGATCGAGAGGCTTGTCAGGCAGGGCGGCTGAATCATTTTATCCGAAGAGCGGTCCCTCAATGTCTAGCTCCGAGAGTCTAGCAGCCTTCCCTCTGCCTCAATAGCATCTCCCTCGACCTCAGCCACAGCAAGCACCAGCATGGCAGGAACGACAGTGGGTCAAAGGGCAAATGGCAGAAGAAGAGTGACCCATCTGAGGAGAAATCTACATGATTATTGGGGAGTCATCTAAAATCCGAGCCGAATGGTGAAAATCGGCCCACATCTAGATGAGGTAACCAAATATCGATTAATTAATCTTTTACAGAAAAATACGGGTCTTATCACCTAATGATTAACTTTGACCTGGTGATCTGATGATGCGGCGAGCCAAAATCTCATAGCCTATCGAGCAGGCACTAGAAGGAAAGCTATTGCCCAACCAAGTGGATGAAGTGGCACACCCAGAAGCTTGTAGGCCAAAGCAGCTCGACGGGACTCTAATATCAAGAACATGAAACTCAGCGAATCTCCACAT
>KE504633.1:4169039-4203876 GCA_000441515.1 Elaeis oleifera | reverse complement strand
AACAGGACTTATTTACAGGTGACTCCAACACCAGTATTGCGGTACGAGGTTTCAGATGTCTGTCTTCCGACTCCGACTAATTTAAGCAGCAAAAGCAATAATGAAAACCAGAGGTTAGTCACTGATGTGAAATTTTCTTAATTTGGAAAGAAACGGAGCGAAAAACAACAATGTTGTCAAATAAGCTTTGAAATTTTTGTAGCTGTACATCTTTCATGATAAAATTATTGCTCAAATGCTTTGAAATTACATCTCTTATATATCAACCAAGTGTTACTGCTCAAATGATGGTTCAAGTTCTACAATGATGGTGACAAGCCTTGGTGCAAGTTAATTCGAAGCATCTACTATTCGAAGAAAATACCAGGAGACCTCCCATCCAATCTAATGAAATCAGCTTCATCATTCTAGAGAAGCATTATGAAGCTTTACAAATTATTCCAGCAATTGTCAATTCCCATAGTGCATGATGGAAGACAGGCAGCCTTCTGGCATGATACTTGGCAACGAGAATTACCTCTTTCCTTATGGCTACCTAACTTATACCTCTTCACCAAGAAGATAGGATCCATAGTTGACTCCATCGATTGGCCCAATCACTTCAGACAACCTCTATATTCCACAACAGCCAGCGAGCTTAACATTATGATGTCCATGATCAATAGCATGCAGCGTAGTACAGGGAATGACAGAAGGAACTGGAAATGGCACTCATCCCATCAATTCATAAACATGCGATGTTACTTATTTATGATGCATGGAGGGATTTTAGCATATTTTGGTAAAATTATTTGGCATCTTCCAATCCCATAAAAGATTAAGGTCTTTAATTAGTTGTGTTACCACAATAGGATTCTCACTGCAGATAATCTTATCAAAAGAGGGATACTAGATCTTACCTCATGTCTGCTATGCTCTGCTCAACCTTTAGACTTAAATCATCTAATGTTGGAGTATGAATACTTCAGATCTATATGGATGACAATTTTTCAAAACATTACAATCCAGCAACTATCGAGAAGCATTCACGAACTGTGGAATCAATGGAGAACAAACATACATCAAAGCAAATCAAACTTAGCGGTGGATATTCTTATTGCAACTAGTCTCTCGTGCATCTGGAATCTGGAAAGAGACAAATAATCAAATATTCAGGTTTGAAGGGCGGATAAGTCGAGAGATATCAAAGCAAATAATCTTTCTATTTACATATTGGACTTCGAGCTCTAAATAGGAGGATTTATTTAGACTGATTTCTGAACTTCAGAGGATTAAATTATGAGTGCAAGAGATAGTCATAGTCTCAGTACTCACCCTTAGTTCAAGGCTTGTTGAATGGATTAACTACTGTAGAGAAGTTGAAGTTATCATCATCTTTGAAGGCCTCCACAGCTAGCTTCTTCAAATGGGTTCTACTGGACGATTACATGTGCTATAAGTCTGATGTATTGTACTCATGGATATATATTGCATGTGTTAAGATGCCACCAATGAGCCTAATATTTTGTATTGTTTAATATATATACATACAGAGGGAAGCATCTTACTTCCTCTGCCTTCTCAAAAAAAAAAAGCTAATTGTGTTTTCTGGTATTAATAACTTTGCATCTGTTATCTGTGCTTAGCTTAAATGAATTTTAGCTAATCATGTGTGATTTGTTTTTTAACAAAAGGGTGCGATGCATAGATGACTTCATAATTGAGTTAGAGAAGTTTTAAAGATTTTGAAAAGAATTAAAAGACAATGAAAATGACATTTAAATTTATTCAATAATCAATAAAATATGAATGGAGAATTGCTTGATACTATTGTGTGTTCACTTGATTGAAATAATCTAATTGAGTTTAGTTTTTTTTTATTATAATTTTTTGATAAATAAGTTGAGCTGGCTCCTATGGTTCATGTTTCTACATAGATCACACAGATATCAGTAGTAGATGGCTGATTTTTATTGTCTGTTTCAAAATACTGTTCATTTTATGCTTTCTCTTAACCATGATCAATTTGACAAAACATTTATTTATTTTAGTAAGATAGTGTGCGTATATTCATAAAAAATGATGAAAAAAATATAAAATTCCAGTTACATACTGCACTCTTTTATTAGAGGTGTGGAAGCTAATGATTGTCTAAGTGAAGATGGGGGTTACTAACACTCCTTACCCATTTCGTTTGACGCCAATCCAGCTGTTATATCCTCGATGACAAGATTAACAGTGATCATTAGTGGGTGGTTGATAATAGTAATCATAAAGTATTTTATATTTGATTCTCTTTCTTTAACCCATTTCATGTTGCTTGGTGCTTTTACAAGGTTTTATCGAGCCTCATTAATGTATTTCTATTGGTTGTTAAGACTCTTTAAATTTCTCTCGATCTTCAATGCCCAACTTCCAGCATCTATCTACTTCGAGGGTACCCATTTTTTGTGGGCTCAAGTTATAGGTTGGGTCCTTAAATTGTAGTTCATGGCAAGCCCAAGCCAACCATGGCCTGGTACCACAACTTACTATTTAAACTTCTATTTGGATAATAAAATGAGCCAGCTATGTCTTCCTTAGTTTTGTTTTAATAATAAACGGTTAATAATTACAAACCTTCTGATGCATACTAATTGGCCACCCTTGCGCTAGATCGCCTTCAGGACTGTAGTCGGAAGAAGAAGTTTGGGCCCAGAAACTTGATAACCAGCCCAATAAGGTATGAACACCAACGGCTTATTATAACAGCCTGCATGATGGGTCCAAAACATAAATATAACTTATAACTATGACGAGGATGTTATCATCTCACACTACCATGGATTTGCAAAAAGACATCTCTCTAGATAGCTTTGGGGCTTAAAAGTAGAGGTGGCAATCGAATTGGATTGGATGGATACGAACCAGATTGGATATACGATAGTTCAAAAATTATCATGAATTCAATATATTAATTAAACAGATCAAAAATTTACTTTCGAACCTAACTATTTTATTAAATAGACAATTCAATTCAATTTACAGAGGATTGAAACAAATCGAATGAATAAAATAGTTAAACATTGCCAGCAATGTAGACCGAGGATTACTCTATCTTAAAGCTTCTTTCTGCAAGCTTTTTCATCTAAAGAGCTATTTCATGAGCAAGCGGTGTTTGGATTGTTACCATGCTAAATCATTTTTTTATTTAACAAAAAACTATAGAATAAATATTAAAGCATGACATGAAATTTTTACTTATTTCCCGAATAATTTTTTATATTTTCATCAATTATTAGAATAGTTCATCATCAACAAATCACTTACAATATTAAAATTTATCCATGAGTATCATAAAAGTCTCAAGACGCGTTTCCTGCACGAAAGCATTTTTAAGAGCTGATTGTGATCAACACAAATTTCAGCTCGAAACTAAACAAGTTTGCTCACAGCTTGGAATATGTCGAGAGCAAACAAAGCTTCGCTTGGTATTAGCTCAGATTGTTTACCCTTCACCCCCTTATTGGTGTCAAACCCCAATTCCATTTCTAATGGCCCAGATAAAACTTCCACGCTTGAATCCTTCTTCAATCTAAATAAGCCCCATCCTCATCTTCCTTTTCCTTCGCCTCGTTTTGCAGCATCTCTTCATCTCTGTGTCACCATTCTGTCATGGGCCATGCAACACTGGCGTACGTCAAAATAATATATTATTGCACCCACCTCGCTTCCCATAAAATCACTCACATGCTATGCACGTGCCGGGTCAAGACAACCCGGTACCGGTTTAAATGCCGCACCATCGAACGACAGAGTTTGCCGATTTTTGAGTTTTCGGGGAGGCTTCCGATTTCCGGCGATACTTGAACTCGCTCTCCATACTCACCTGCGGTCTCGAGAAGAATGGGCGAAGTCGGCGGCGGCGAGCGGTGGTGCGTGGTGACCGGCGGGCGGGGCTTCGCCGCCCGCCACCTGGTGGAGATGCTGCTCCGCTCCGGCGAGTGGTGCGTGCGGGTCGCCGATCTGGTCCCGTCCATCAAGCTGGAGCCCCAAGAGGAGGACGGCGTCCTCGCCCATGCCCTCCGTTCCGGCCGCGCCTCCTACGTCTCCGCGGATCTCCGCAACAAGCCCAGGCCATCAAAGGTAATACGCAAGGGATCTTTCTTTCTTTTCTTGGAATGCAATCCGATTTTGCTGGTTTTGGACCAAAAGGTTGCAATTTTCATGTGTTTAATGCTTTTGATTCTGTTATTATTCTATGGATTTGGTTAGATTTGGATTGATTGGGAGATTTGTTGGTGGAATTATTGATAGATCGTATTGTATCTGGAAGTAAATCGGCTTAAAAGGATGAACCTTTTGAGCCTTATGGGACTATTGTTTCTTGCTTATTAGCTCAAAGCATCAAAGGAGGAATATTTTTCGAACTGGTGCTCATAAAAGTTTTGATTTTCTTCTGAAACTATCATTTAAGTATCAACTTCTTAGAGACTGGTGACTAAAATTTGGGAGGATACCACTCCAGTACCTTGAATGAGTTCCACTTAATAATTTGACGGTCTTAACTACTACTCTTTGTTTCCCTATACTCGACCATCACTTGTGATGGGTTGGTCAGCATACTGGTCAGTGAGGCATTTCTTCTTCTTGAACATGGTAATTGAAAATCTAACTACTATGAGCTTGTTTTGCTTTTGTCAGTTGAAAAAAAAGTGCTCTTAGATCCATCCCAAATGTGCTTTCTGGCTTTGAGGAGCATTCTATGGAAGTTACTCTCTGTCTCCGTGCTATTCTACTACCTGGTCATATTCGTGGTGCATCCTTGCTTTCTCATTGCTCAGACTTTACATCAGTATTTACAAAAGAAGTGAGATACTTGCGCAGCCCTTTTAAGTGCCATAATTCTTTTGTGTACTAGTAGACCATTGTAAGAACCTAAGTCATGAGTATAATTTATTGGCTTCATGAAATGTGTAGAATTTCATCAGGTTGGTCCTCCTGTTAGTAATTCTTCCTTGTTGCAACATTTGAGCTGGCTGATATTTTAGCTCAGAATATATTTTGGAAAACGTGAAGGACTGATGATGACATGATACTTGGTGGCTCGAGCCCATTCATTTTGCATGTTAGTGATACATGCAACTTTTGATAAACAGTGATTATTACGATATTCTGTCATATACTGATTGAGATTTGTATTTTTTAGTGTTTGTAATGCTACTGATTTCATATAGTAATCTAGAGATTTTCTGGTTTACCAATGAACACATTTCTTGTTATATAATATCTGGAATATCATTTTTCTATAATGGCATAACTTCACGAAAAAATGTTATTTATTAGTCTCCCCAAGTCATCTTACATTGGAGACAATGATAATTGCAAGTTGAAACCCGCCATCTGGCAATATGAAGAAAATGATGTTTTAATAGTTCCTTGCATATTATGTTTGATATCTTCTTAGCCATCCTAATTGAAGGATAATAAGTACCAGCCAGCATGGTGCCACTAACTGGTAGTATGATAAAGAGGAAAAAAACTATGCTTTTGTCACCCATCTCTTCATATATCTTTTTTCTTTTGGTTGCATCATTTTATTTTATGTAGAAAACATTTTTTTAATCACAAATAATACTTGATGAGAACATGATGTTTGGAGTCCTGAACTCATTAATTACGTCATAGCATTGAATGCAACCATGATAGCTTTGGTTCATTTCATTACCTTGTCTTATTCATTGACCACAAAACAAAGAAAGGAAAAATGATTCACTTCTCTATTTCCTGACATTCCTTTATTTGTTGTTCTGTTGGGCAGCATTTCAGGGTGCAGAGGCTGTTTTCCACATGGCTGCTCCTGACTCATCCATCAACAATTACCACCTTCATCACTCGGTTAATGTTGAAGGTTTGACTTCGAATGATTTATGATTGATTTTTAATTTGTTTGAATAATTGTAAGTTACAAGCTGAGGTAGGGCACTAGCAACCTGTTACAAATGGAACTGGTGCGTATACATCTCCCTACTGTGATTCATAGTGTCATGACATTCATAAAAATTCAAATTGCTGATCCCAGTTAAAATATTTTACCTTCTGGTATTATATTGTATTATTAGAATAGTGGATTTGTTTTTCACAGGAAAACCTTAATTACTCTTGAGTTGTTTTTGCATTTGCAGGAACTAAGAATGTTATTGATGCTTGTATCGAATGCAAAGTTAAGCGACTTATCTATACTAGCTCACCTAGTGTTGTCTTTGACGGTGTTCATGGAATTTATGATGGCAAGGAGTCAATGCCATATCCAGCTAAGGTCATGATACTATATTGTCTGAAATTTCAATTTTGTGGCACTGCTTCTTTCTAAGATATGGGATCCTTTTGACTCATATTTCTGACCCTACAGTTTAATGACTCATATTCTGAGACTAAAGCAGAAGGAGAAAAACTGGTGATAAAGGCAAATGGTAGGTCTGACCTTCTGACATGCTGCATACGTCCTAGTAGCATTTTTGGCCCTGGTGATAAACTTTTGGTGCCATCGCTAGTTGCTGCTGCAAGGGCTGGGAAATCCAAGGTAATGCATGCTATTTTTGGACATACTGATATAAATTATTACCAAAATATATGTTTAGTTTTGCTATTGCTATTTTCTGTCCCTAGTCCAAATGACTATGTTTGTACAAACTAAACAAAAACAAACATATTTGTATTTCAAAACCAATTTTAGTTTTTCTTTAAAAATTGTCACCTTCATTTAGCGTACTTCATATGCTTTAACTTGTAGTGAAAGCTACAGATTTGAATTTCATTTGTTTTTTACCTTTGACTTCAGAAGCATTCTGCCTTCTGTAATATACTGGTATTGATCACTCTTCCATTTTTCGCCATTGTAAGTACATCATTGGTGATGGAACAATATGTATGACTTCACATATGTTGAAAATGTGGCACATGCCCATGTATGTGCTGAGCGAACTCTAGCCTCAGAAGTGGCTGCCAAGAAAGCTGCAGGACAGGTATCCTTTTTGCTTGTACTTGATTTCTTTTTACAAGTTGTCATAATATGATGTTTATGCAGGCTTATTTCATCACGAATATGGAACCAATAAAATTCTGGGAGTTCATGTCCCTTATTATTGAAGGTCTTGGATATGAGAGGTGCACACAACTTTTGCTTGCAGTGATTTCTTTTTCATTCATAGAACTCTAGTGATTAAAGCTTGGTATTTTGAAATTTGAGTTATTAATATTGTCTTTGCTATTAGTATTGATATGTTAATTATATGTTTCCAGAGTAGCATTAGACCTTAGTCACTGACAGAGTTTTAACCTGTTGATTTCATTGAAGATTATCATTTACAGAAATTGAGAATGCTTCGTCTATAATCATAGAATGAGTTTTGAGTTGGAAAGTATGTTGGAAATGTATGTTTTTTCTCCCACATACATACAGACAGATGTACATATTCTATATCAAAAGTGCCTCTTAGTTTTGTCAATGTTCCTTCTGTCAAATTACATACTTTGGGCTTCATAGGCACCTGCGTATCCTAAACCAAAAGAGGCATTTAGGTTCTCAATGTTCCTTGTGTCACATTACATGTATAAAGTTAGGCTTCATGAACACATGCATATCCTGTATCAACAAGTAGCATGTAGATTCTCAATGAACCTTCTGCCAAATTACGTATGTATAAAATTAGGCTTCTCTGTTAATGTTATCAATATTTCGGTGACAGTCAAGTGAGAAGGATGAAATTTTATAGTTGAATCTCAAACTTTCAGATGCGTTACTTCTGGCCTCTTTCATTATGAATGCACATGGCATTGCCCTCTATCTAATAAGTGCCAAGTTTTCTGAATTTCAGGCCTTCAATTAAAATTCCTGTCTCTGTTATGATGCCGATAGCCCATGTAGTAGAGTGGACATACAAATTGTTCTCTCGGTATGGCATGCGTGTCCCCCAGCTGACACCTTCAAGAATTAGGCTTCTCTCTTGCAACAGAACTTTCAGTTGTGCAAAAGCTAAAGATCAACTTGGCTATGAACCTATTGTATCACTTAAGGTTTTAAATTCGTGACATTGCATATGATTCAATAGTCCCTATGTTTTGGGCTAGTAAGCGGGTTGGCATTTATTGCTGATGCAATTATATTTTGCTTTTCCCATTACATCTGTAGGATGGTCTGAAGAGAACAATTGAGTCGTACCCCAACTTGAGAGCGGAGAAGAGAACATCGAAGGCTTCTATCTACTTAGGAAATGGAAATAGTATGGATCTCTTAAATTGACATGCTTTTAACTCTGTTCATATTTAATATACTGAAAAAGCTTGATTAATTGTGTCCTTTCAGTTGCCAACACTATTCTTTGGAAGGATAAGAAACAAACGTTCAAAACATTGTTCCTCCTGGCTGCTATTTACTATTACTTATTTGCATGTGGATATACCATCATCACAGCAATGGCAAAGCTTCTCTCGGTGGTTGCTTTGTTCTTGTTTGTGCACGGGATGTTACCTACGGAAGTGTAAGTATCCTTCCTTGCTTTGTCTGTTGGTTTAATTGTTTTAATTGATGCTAAGCAATGTTAGCCTGCAACTCAGGAATCACAGGATGCCTATGAGTTTGATTACTTCTAACTATGAGAAAAAGATTTGATTAGTTTTAACCTTCACAAACATATTCTTGTATGTGGTGATGATTTGTTAAATATGATTATTTTTGTGGTAGAGACAAATATTTTCATCCATTCAGATGCTTTTCCATATTTTATAACTGGATAGTGGAGAGACACTGAAATAGCTTTACAATTAGAGCAAATTTCCATTATTTTTTTTCCTAACCATTGTCCATTTCCTTCTGGCTATTCTGACATGTCATTTGAATTCTTGACCCTGTTATTGGTAACTATTTACTTAGTTGATCATAACAAAAAAGTGCTGTTGGTGCAGATTTGGTTACAAAATTGAGAAACTATCACCTTCACATTTTCACTTATCAGAAGAGAAGGCACATCATCTTGCTTGTTGTGTCAGTTCTTCATGGAATTCTGCAGTTGGCATACTAAGATCTCTTTGCAAGGGAAAGGACTGGTCGCTATTTTTAAAGTATGTGGCACTACTAATTTATAGTCTATTGTCTTTTCTATTAAATGACTGCATGTTTGTTTTTTTATTGCTTCATGATCTAGCCTTCTTTTTGTCAATGCATGAGCCATATACGTGGAGTGGTGCCATTTTATTTTATTTTATTTTTTAATTTCTATTTGTGATGCTTTTGGGGTTTATGCTGTCTATTTGTTTCTCACGAATGAAATTTAACAGGTGGTTCTTGCCCTTTCGGTTCTCAACCTTCTTGGAGCCATGTCACTGCAGATGACGTATAAAATAGGTCACTCAACATTTTCTTTTCATTTTTTTTTCCTTCACTCCTTTTTCCTGTATTCTCTTGAAAAATTCAACACCAGGGAACCTGCTATGTGTGACAAAGATAATGCATATTTGGTTCTACATCAATTTAGCTGACATGTTTTGTTCTCTAATTGTAGGTATTCCACTAGTTTTTGTGGCAGCCTTAGTTATGAAAATGGGAGGATAAAATTGATAGCCTATTTGATGATGCTGTCACCTGCATTTTGAAACTGAAGTCCAATGTTACACAGAAATGCCTGCGGCAACGGTAGTTATACGATATAGTAGCTCCAAATTTCCATGAGCGAAGTGAGGCGAATCTAGTTACTGCCTGGGTCTTTAAACCCATCATTATCCTTGTTGCTGTCTTTATGTTGGATCAATTGACATTTGTATCTGTATCACCTTAATTTTCTTGTCCCATTCTCACTTGTTAGTCCTCTTGGTTTGGTATACTAATCTTTCATGTGTCTGCTTGCAGTTCTGATTTCCCTGTCTCTAAACCGGGTAATTGTAGATCCTAATTTTGAAGGACTATCAAATTCTCTTATTAGAATTTAATTTGTGCGCTGGACCTTGTATAAGGCAGGATTTCTTTTCTGTTGTTCTTGTAGTTGTTTGATGTTGGTCTGTTTAATGGTATAATTTTAGCAGGAAATATACAGCAGGTACAATAAAATGTGCAGATCCCAAAACCAAGGATGAGATTCTCCAGTATCAGTGTTTCTAGTGGCAAAAAATCCCATACACGTTTTAGCATGAATCCAAACCATATGAACACAATGAAATATCTATAACTTAATAATGTTCTGAGGCTCACTGCAAATTATTAGGGTATTAAAAAATATGATAGATCCATGTCTGCTTCAAAAAGATGTGAACGATGAGGTACTCGTTTCCTGCTCCTTTTTCTTTTACCAGAGCTAGCCATAGCCATTGGAATGGGCAAATTGGAAGAGTCCACCTCCTTAGCGGTATCCCTCTCGCTTCCTTGTTGATCGTGTAACTCGTTTGAAGTATGGCAAATTGAAGAATTTTCTGACTTGGGTGGTTCTATGTCTCCTTGAAAGCTTGCAAGAAGCTGCATGGCCCCAACACAACAAAGATATGACAAACAACTAATACAAAAATCACGCTAAATACTTACTCAAAAAATCATATGACATAGAGTGCTTGAAATAGATACAAAAAAAAATGTGTATATGTAAAGATAACATAAAAATATGGGGAAATAATGATCTTCAAGTGATCTAATTGAACCACAAATTTATATAAATTACAAGTAATTCTTATCTTGTATTTTATCGAGTAGAAGAGATCTTCAGTTTTCAACTCCCAAGTGCATATTTTACGACATCTCTTTTGGCTTAAGCCGGTATGCTTTTTGGTTTGCCAACCAAAAAATAAAAGATATTCTTTTTATTGATTTAAATTTTATTGGGGTAATTCAGTCGATTCTCTGATTCTGATTTTCAATCGGTCTGATAAGCACAAACTGTCGACTATCAATCGGCTAGTCGACCAGCAGTCGGCTATCCACAGTCATTCTTAACAAACTCCAACTATGATAACTCGACTGATTTCAAATCGATGACCATCGGCATATCAGAGTTGTCGATCGATGGTTATTTGGACTTTCACAACTATCGACATACGATCAACATATTCTGATTACCGACATAGAGTCAGCTTATTAGAAACTGCCAGCGCAGAAAGCGCATAATGGTTAGAACATGATCAGTGACGGGTATAACCACCCACCCACGATCACATAATGTTGAGATAAGCGAGATCCACGTATCTAACCATTTTAAATGATTACCAACTACTCGTCTATAAAAAGAGATAAATGAATAGCATTTGGTAAGGACTCTTGAGAGCTGAAACTCTGTTTCTCTAAATTCTCATCTGCTGTCCACCACTCCTCACTGACTTAAGTATCGGAGGGTCTCCGTCGGAAACAATTTCGGTCAGATCAGTGTGGACTTCATATTGTAGGTGCTCTTCACCGACAGCGGACGCAATCGGAGATTGACCGCAACAGATGGCGCATCAGGTAAGGAAGAATATGAGCAATCGTGGTAAAGATCAGAGCTCAAAATAATTCTACAGGATCTGCGAGACAATCTTCCCACCGGAAAGATCTCCCTCCACCTTCATTGGCAGAGCCCAGCTCTTCGTGTCCTGTAATCACTACGGATGCATAAATTACTGCTCTAATGCAGCAAATGAAAGTGTTGATGGAGGTGATGCACAGCCTCCAACAACAACAGACACAATAACAACAGCAACCATCGGCAGAGGAGCCGGTGGCTCATTCAGTGCTATCCAGGCACAGCCGCCATCCTCTATGGTACTCACGCTCTTCATCTTCAGAACGACAACCGTCTCGACGTTCTTATCGAGTCAAGCAACCACTTTCTTGGTATTCTCATCATGCCGCTCATCATTCGCGGTGATCTCCCTCTCTTTCTCACGTATATAGTATCAAGAAGGAGAAGAGGCCGCATGTACCTTTTGCTTCTCCATCCTTGAGTTCTTTAGGGGATTCTATCTCTGAATTTTTCCAACAACAGTGGCTCAATGATTACTAGTGCAAGTTCAAGGAGATCGACAACCAACTTGTTCGACTTCAAGTGGAAGGTCGGAAGTCTTCCAACGACTACGACTTTTACACTACGCAACCTCTTCTCAGCGTATCTTGAATGACCCGATTCCATCTCGGTTCAAATATCGTAGATGGAGCTATATGATGGCTTCACTGATCTAATTGATCATTTAGAGAGTTACAAGGCTCTCATGATGATCCTGGGGCGACTGACATCCTCCTATGTATTGACTTTCCGACAATTATTTGGAAAGCTACTCGAGTCTAATATTCTGGACTTCAGCTAGGGAGCATAAATTTTTTGAGCAACTCGAGCATTCCTTCATGGTCTATTTCAGCGCTAGTCGAAAGGTGCCACGAACATCAGATAGTCTCTTCTCCATCAAGCAAGGCGAGATAGAGACATTGAGAGATTTCGTGGCTCGCTTCAACATAACCACGCTTGAGGTCAGGGGCCTCAATGAAGATATGGCCATCTCGACCATGAAGAGAGGTCTGAGGGGATCCAGATTCACCTATTCTTTGGATAAGACTCTCCATCAGGTCTATGCTAAACTCTTGGAGCACGCATATAAGTATATTCACGCAGATGAAGGCGCTTCTGATCGGCGTCAAATAAAAAAAAGTCAGAAAAGAAATAAAAGAAAGGTGGAGCTCCGATCGAACCAAATCGATCAACAATCGGTAAAAGAGCTTCACCCGTCGATGGAGTCCAAGGTTGAACAACTACGGCAGTAAGTATGACTCTTATACTCCTCTTTCTACTCTCCTTGTGTAGATCTTGATGGAGATCGAAGGAGAGAAGTATCTTCAACATCCTCCGTCGATGAAAGCACCATCGAGGAGTCACGACAAGAAGCATTGTCGGTTTCATTGTGATCATGATCACAATATCGAATAATGTATTCAACTCAAGGATGAAATAGAGATCCTAATCCGATGTGACTATCTCAAAAAATTTCGACGAGACCATCTGACTTAACCTCCCACCGACCAACAGCCTCAGCCACAAGCTGAGGAAATGATCAACAATCGACCAATGGCGGAGTGATCAACATGATCTCTAGACGATCGAAGGACTGGGGAGCAACTTCCAAAGAAGAGTCAGCAAGAAATGACGACTTGACAATGTAATCTCTTTTTTGAAAGATGATGTTCGGAGAATACAAACTCTCCATGATGATGCTGTCATTGTCTTAGCGATGGTAGCAAATTATGATATAAAAGAATTCTAGTTGATAGTAGAAGCTCCACTGATGTTCTCTTTTACTCGACTTTCTTTCGAATGCGACTATTGACTTACCGACTCAAAGGAGTCTCAACGTCATTAGTAGATTTTATCGGAGATGCAGTCACCGTAGAAGAAAAAAATTATTCTCTCACTAATCGTAAGAACAGATCCACAACAAAGTACCATTCTCCTGACATTCACGGTCGTCCAGGTTTCCTCGGCTTACAATGCCACACTTGGACGATCTGGACTTAATGTTTTAAGAGCAGTAGCGTTAACATATTATTTATTGATTCGATTCTCAATAAAAATGGAGTCAGAGAAATGCGTGGAGATCAACAACTTGCTCGATGTTGCTTTATGATCTTTATAAAGAATAATCAATCTGAAGGCTCTTTATCCGTTGATAAATTGGATCAAAAAGAAATGAAGAAAGAAGTGAACCAGTCGAGAAACTGGCTTCTATCCCATTAAGAGAAGAAGATCCTGAGAAGACAATCCAAATTGGATCGTAATTGTTTGATCCGAAATGACAACAACTGGTGAATCTACTAAAAGCAAATGCCGATATTTTTACTTGGTTGGTAACCAATATATCAGGAATTTTTCTGAAATTAATAATTCACCAGCTTAATATTGATCCCGAAGTTAGACCAGTGAGACAGAAGAAAAGATCTTTTGCTCCTAAAAGATAGAAGGTCATCGATGAAGAAGTCGACAAGCTCCTCGTGGCTGGCTTTATTAGAGAAGCTAATTATCTCGATTAGCTCACCAATATAGTGATGGTGAGAAAAGTCAATAGAAAATAAAGAATCTGCATCGACTACACAAATTTAAATGAAGCTTGTCTGAAGGATAGTTTCTCCTTATCAAAGATTGACCAATTAGTTGATGCGACTTCGAGACATTGACTTCTGAGCTTTATGGACGCATTTGCAGGCTACAATTAGATTCGGATGGCATTTGAAGATGAGGAACACACTGCCTTCATAACCAACAAAGGCATTTACTGTTACAAAGTAATGCCATTCGATTTAAAGAATGTCGGAGCTACTTATCAATGGTTAGTCAACAAACTGTTCCAGACATAAATTAGACGTAACATAGAAGTCTATGTTGATGATATGCTGGTGAAAAGCTCTCAAACTTCTGATCATGTTCGAGATTTGAAAGAAGCCTTCGACACATTTCTACGACATCAGATAAAATTGAATCTGACTAAGTGTGCATTTGGGATAACTTTTGAAAAATTTCTTAGATTTTTTATATCACAATGAGAAATTAAAGCTAATCTTGAGAAAATAAAGTCTATCATCAATATGAAACATCCAAACTTCAAGAAAAAGATACAACAACTCAATGGAAGGATCGCAGCAATCAGTCGATTCATCTCAAGGTCGGCAAAAAGATGTCTACCCTTCTTCAAGACCTTACAACAAACAAAAATTTTTCATGATCAGATGAGTACCGACAATCCTTCAAAGATTTAAAAGATATTTGATATCTCCACCATTATTTACAAAATCAAAGGTGGGAGAAACTTTGTATCTTTATCTAACGACTTCGATAGAGGCAGTTAGTTTGGTACTCGTCCAAGAGGATGAAAATTGAATTCAACGATCGATTAATTATACCAGCAATGTGCTTCATAATGCTGAAATAAGATATTCAAGAGTGAAAAAGATGATCTACGTTCTGATCATATCATCATAACGACTTCGTCCGTACTTCCTGACACATCTAATAGTTGTCTTGACAGATCAGCCGTTGAAGGTAATTTCGTACCGACCTGATACTTCAGATTAAATGATGAATGGATAATAAAACTCAACGAGTTTGATATCCAATATCGCCCATAATCGTCAATGAAGGCACAAGTTTTGGCCGACTTCATAGCCGAGTGCATCGATCCGACGATAATCCTGAGGATGAATTCGATAATAAATCAAAGCAAATTAAAATTCTAAGATCGACTTAGCATCGGTATGGGTGTTACATATTGATGGAGCATCCAACGCACAAGATAGTGGAGCCGGTCTCATTCTCACCAACTCTGAAGGGATCATAATCGAATATGTCCTTTGATTTAATTTTAAAGCCTCAAATAACTAAGCCGAATATGAAGCCCTTTTAACCGACTTGAAGATTGTCAAAGAACTTGACATGACAACTTGAAGATTTTCACCAACTCATAATTGATTACTGAACAAGTTAAGGACGAGTTTGAAGGCTGAGATCCAGTTATAATGAAGTACCTTCAGAAAGTGAAAGATCTTGTATCAACTTTGAAATATTTTGAGATCTCTCACATTTCAAGAGCAGAGAATGCTCGAGCTGATGCACTTTTCCGACTCGCAATCACTTCATTTAGCTCACTTTGTCGAACATTCATCGAATGCCTTGAATAATCAAGTATTGACAAAATCGAAGAAGTGCAACAAATCAATGACGAGCTGAGCTAGATAGACCTGATCATCTAGTATTTGACTGATGAAACTTTATCTGTAGATCCTTCAGAAGCCAAGTGACTACGATGGATGGCCTCATAATATATTTTGATGAATGGACAACTTTATAAAAGGTCATTCTCTCTTTCCTTACGAAAGTGCTTGAGACCAACGGATGCCGATTATGCACTCCGAGAAGTTCATGAAGGGATTTATAAAATTCACTTGGAGAGGTAAATCATTAGCTTATAAAGTCTTGCGACAAGGATATTATTGGCCCACTATGAAGAAAGATGTAGCTGAACTTGTTCGAAGGTGCGAACTATATCAGAAATATGCTAACATACAATATCAACCAGCTGGCGATCATTGCACTATAGCCCTTCGCATAGTGGGGAATCGATATACTTAGTCCTTTCCCTCCGACATCTGATCGAAAAAAATTATAGTAGTTGCTATTGATTACTTCACCAATGGATAGAAGCTGAATCCTTGGTACAAATCACTGAAAATAAATAAAAGATTTTATTCAGAAATCAATCATATGTAGATTCGATCTACCATACACAATCATTATCGATAATGATTGATAATTCGATAATCAGAATTTCAAAGAGTTTTGTATGAAATTTTATATTACGCACAAGCTCACCTCAATCGGCCATCCACAATCCAACGGTGAAGTGGAAGTAACAAACTGAACAATCCTACATGATCTTAAGACCAGACTGAATGAAGCTAAAGACCTTTGGGTGGAAGAATTATATCCAATCTTATAGGTATATTGGACAACTTATCGTATATCGACAGGAGAATCGCCATTCAATCTAGCCTATAGAACTGAGGTGATGATTTCACTTGAGATCGGATTGCCATCAGTAAGAGTTAAATAATATAATGAGCAGAGCAATTCTGAATGTTGGAGAGCCGACCTAAACTTACTTTCGAAAGTCTGACAGCAAGCTCAAGTTCGAATGACAGCATATCGGCAGAGACTTGCCCGATATTACAATGCAAAAGTCAAGCTGAAGGTCTTTCATTTAGGAGATCTGATCCTATGAAAAGTAAAAGTTTCAAAGCCTCTGGATTAAGAAAAATTATCTTCAAATTGGGAAGGACCTTATAAGGTAATCGAGACACTTCGTCTGGATGCATATCGGCTAGAAACTCTCGATGGAATGATTATTTTTTAGATTTAGAATGTCGATAATTTAAAGATGTACTATCAATAAAATTGTTCACATGTACGATATATTTGAAATGAAACATTGAGATTCAGAATTTTGAAATCTTCAGTCATTTACAAGTTATCTATAAAATGGCATTAGACCGATAAATAATTGATCAATTTTATCGATCATATCTCGATTTTTCACTGTAAAAATCGACTTAAATCGAACGACAGCATCGACAAATAATCGATCAGCTTGTATCGACTATATCTCAATTTTTATTGTAAAAATCGACTTAAGTCGAATAACTACTTCTGTCGACTTAGCTTTAGCTAAGCGGAATATTACACCGACTTGATCCTGATCAAATAAGAAATACACCGATTTGACTACGATCAGTTGAAGAATATTCGACTTATCATCATCTATCAAATACCTAAAAAACATGCAAGCTAAGTCAGCTGACGTCCGACTAGCGGACAAACTCTACTACTATTATTGGTTGATATTCAATTCATCGATGGATGATCGGTAATCTGACTATTATTCAATGACATTGACAGTACAAGTGTAAAAAGAGATTCCATACTTAAAAAATTTCTTTTCATTCATTGAAAAAGAGATTACAAAATTGGACCCAAGGTTTGATTACAAAATTAGACTTATTGTCCAATTACAAAAAAAATATTACACCGGTCATCAGTCGGCTTCTTCTTCATCTTGCTCTGGTACAACTTTGATGGTTGGAGCAAGTTCTGGTGCAGCCGATACATCTCCTTCATTCAGTGTGGTGGTCTCCTCAGCAGCCTCTTCTCTTGAACTAGGGAGAATGATGCTGTTCAGATCCAAGTTCGAATATAATTTTTCGACTACATCTCTACCATCTTCATATCCAATACAGTAGGAGACAAATCTACTCTCGAGAATTTTATCTTTGTATTTCTGTGATTCTTTGAAATTCTCGATGAACAGATTTAGAGCACCTTTTGTCGGTTCAGCTTCTTCCTTGACGGAGGCCGACTCTGCATCGACCAGTGCCAACCTCTCCTTGATGCCCTGATGCCTTTCGTGCTCCACCTCGAGTTCTTCTATGCATCCGTCCCTTTCTCTTCGGAGCCAATTGATCGAATGCTTCTTGCTTTTGATTCGAGATTAAAGGGATGCGATGCTCTGTTGAGCCGACCCTAATTCGACTCTGGAGGACTGTAGTTCGGTCGTCATGCGAGAGATTTTTTTTGGAGCACCTTCTTCCATTCAGCTGCCGCTTGAAGTTGTTCAATGGTAGCAGCTTTCTCGACGTTGGCAACCACGACTTTATCCATCCACATCTAATGAAGCTCGATAAATTTATGATATCCGCTCTCCAGAGTAAACATATCATGTGCCAGCTGAAAAGAAAGGACAAGTCAAGCCAGATAAAAAAAAAGAAAAGAAGTATCATCAACTTACTCCAAGCATCATCGGGTAAAAAAAAATATCTCGGATACTATCCGATCTTTCCTACTCTCCCCGTCAGTTGGGAGAAAAGCTGCCTCGGTAAGCCGTTTGGCCAACGTCAGATTGGTCAAAGCTGACTCATCGATAGAAATTCGAATGTCGAAAAGGGTGGGAGACCCGCCGACAATCCATTATCGGCAGAGGTAGCTGGTGTCTTTTCTCGCTCCCTAGTTGGTGGTCGTTCATTCGAAACCACCATAAAGTCGGTGCTCGACTGTGTCCGAGACCATACCACTTGAGGAATGGCTTGTGCAGCAGCAGATAGTTCTAATTCGATCACGACCGCAAATTCGGCTCGAACTCTGACTGGTGGAGACGCTGATGGTTCTGGTGCAGCATCTTCATCTTTTGCCGTCTCAACTCTAGCCGATGATACTTCAATTGGAGGAAGCGATCTTGGAGCCGACAATGCTATAATTGGCTCGGTGCTGGGAGCCATCATCGATGGAACATCGGACTACCTCATCGGTACCGATCTAGAGTCAACCCGACTTCTTTTCGTCATTTGGGATGATCCGACGTCGGTCGTTGCTTTCTTCTTAGCAGCATGAAGATGGATGTTGGCAGTTGAGACGCGTGTCGTTGACTGCATAGTTGCAATCAAAAGATAAATTTAATACAAAATTTAGGAGCAAATGAAAAATGAAGCGACCAATTATGTTATACCTAAAGAAGTTACCGAACTAAGTTTGGTATCATAGAGAGCCTGCTCTGTCATCTGCTCTAGCTGCACTGAGACTTTCATTCTTTAAATCAAAGAAAATCCTCTAGACCAATGATGTCGATCTGACTATATTCATTGGGCCAATTTTCGAATCGTCCTAGGATAAAGAAAAGCTCCAAGAAGATGAAGAAGAAACAAAGAAAATTGATTCTTCCACCATGAATGGACGATGGTAGACCGAAAATGAAAGAAAAATCCTTCCTCGGGTTGAAAAACCACCAATCCTTGGCTTTGGGGTGAGGATGAAGGACGAAAAAGGCTCGAAAAAGAGAAGGATGAGGGTTGGTCGGGATAAGAGGACACAACAGAGCAAAGCTGATAATTAGTCGAATGAAATTCAGAGCTAATTGAGCAAGGCAAAGGTGATAATAATCAAGAAGATTCTGGACAAACTTTAGAATTGAAAATCGAAGACAAGGAGGAGCCGATCAACATTGGATCCAGACAAGGAGCAAAGAGCTGAAATTGCTCTGAGATACGATACTGTTCTCGGAGCCGATCAACATTGGATCCAGACAAGGAGGAGACTTCTATCTCTGGACCCGAGGGAGAATCATCGATCGGATTCTTTGACCGACTATCTTGAGAAGATGAAGCCTTCGCTTTCTTACCCTTATTTGCCATTGAAAATGACAGAACCTAGAAGAAGAAAAGAGAAAACCTAAGAGGAAAGAACAAGAACTCGATCTAGAGCTAGGGAATAATGTGAAGAACAAAGAAACTCTGAAAGCTCTCAGCACCTGAGATGGAACTCTGTTACAGAAGAAAATGACGAATGCAAAAGCAGAAAGTCCAAATGGAAGCGACATTATATATATAGGATCTTTCAACGGTCTGGATGAGGTCATTCAAATCAGGACTTCCTCAGATTTTGACACATGGCTATATCAAAACCGATCATTGATCAGACGGTTCGACGCACCTACCTTCAAATTACGCCACCTCATCACTATCTGCGTGAACAATGCAGGGCCAATGATATTTGGACACATGGTTGAAACCGACTAGTCAGAATCAAATCGTCTGGATTCATCGAACGTTAGACTATCTTTTCGAAGCAACACCCTAATGATGATCTCACGATTATCGAAACGATAAAATGACTGGACACCCTTCATTTTTCAAAAAATTATTAATGTATGCAGTCGAATCGGGGCTCGAGACAATATGTGGCAACTCACTTCGTCCAATATGTCAGACCACATGCCAATCCACATGTCAGACTATCTTGAACTTGGGAGTGGGGGGCAACTGTTGGGGCAATTCAACCGACTCCCTGATTTCGATTTTCAATCGACCTGATAAGCATAAACTGCCGACTATCAATCGGCTAGCCGACTAACAGTCGGCTATCCACAGCCATCCTTAACAAACTCCAACTATGCAACTAGACTGATTTCAAATCGATGACTATCGGCACATCAGAATTACCGACCGATGGTCATTCGGACTTCCACAACTACCGACATACAATCAATATATTCTAATTACCGACATAGAGTCGGCTTACCAGAAACCACCAGTGCAGAAAGTGCATAATGATCAGAACATGATCAATGATGGATATAACTATCCACTCCACGATCACATAATGTTGAGATAAGCAAAACCCATGTATCTAATCGTTATAAATGGTTACCAACTACTCGTCTATAAAAGGAGGTAAATGAACAGCATTTGGTAAGGACTCTTGAGAGCTGAAACTCTGCTTCTCTAAATTCTAATCTGCTGTTCACCACTCTCTACTGACTTAAGTATCGGAGGTCCCCATCGGATATAATTCCGGTCAGTATGAAATTTATTTTGTAGGTGCTCTTCACTGATAGCGGGTGCAATAAGGGATTGACCGCAATAAATTCTCTTATATCTAATGTGTCTAAAAGATTGTTGATATCATTAACTTCAATTGCAGGATACTTCGATGCCCTCTTTATCTATATTACAAGTATTATTTCTATATCAAAGATAAAGGCCTGATCATGCAAAATTATTTTTTTTGAAAGGTTTATCCAAATTTTTTTTCTTATTATAAATGAATATAAAAAAATAATTTACTTCCTTGGAGAATCAGGTGGTGCTCATGGTTGATACGTTGATCATCACACTTGGGACAAAAGGGGGCACCCATGCAATTTGCACAATAGTAACATAACAAATTGCTTTTAGAAGGATCAGAGTCATGTCTGGGGCAGGGCCCATGAAATTTGTCTTCAGAAAATGTACTAACCAAGGGAGGCGTGCGGTAATTCCTGACCACGAATCAATCATATTTTTGGATCCCTGTATCCACTCTCCAGTCTCCACAAGTCTTGAGTCTCTCTTCCCTCTAATCTACTCTCAAAATATAGTTTAATGAATTTATATATATGGTCACAATACGACACAACATCTAAATCGAGTCCCATGGGAAGTCCTCAAGGCCGCAAAAAGAAAAAAAAAAACACAACAAGAAGTGTTCTTCTCCGTCTGTCTCCGGCTGGGAGTCGAACTCCTACGAGCGGTTGGAAGCTAAAGCGCCTCCCCTGTTCTTTCAAGCATTGGCTCTCGTCCCTATCCACCGTTGGTGAAGCCTGTTGGATTCCTTTTGTTTGTCCATTATTGTGCTCGGTGATTTAACGTCGTATCACCGTCGGAACGGAGCCACCAGGCGGTCGCCTCCACCGACTGCCTGATCCGATGCATAGCTAGTTTGATTAATATCTCTCATTGATTGCCTTTTTCTCTTCCCATTTTATTATTCTATCGATCGGACCCAAACATATGAGGTATGGTTTATTCTGATGATGGTTATTATTTATCTTGCAGACACTAGACTCTATGTTAATGTTGTTCCCTTTGCTTTGAGCGGCTTAGGTTTTGTTTGGCTAAGCTTTTAGTGTATCAAAAAATACTTTCTGACTCTCAAAAAATATTTTAGAGTAATACAGTAATATTTAGTAAAATATTGAAAATTATTTTAATTTGATAGAAAGTTGAAAAGATCTATTTGCGGAAAACTATATTTTGAAGCTTTCTCCAAAAATATTTTTTGACTAATGTCGAAAAACTGTTTTGCTTTTTTCAAAATACTTTATCAATATATTATCAATAGTAAATAATTTTTATAAAATTTTACTTCTTAAAATTTTACTTTCAAAAATTTCAAAAACCCTAATGCCAACAGCAATCTCAAACAGAATCTTAGCCTATCAATCACTGCAGCCCTTAATAACATATTTGAAATAAATAGAACCTGTAAGTTCTCTCTCGTTTTTGGCTCTTATATGGATGTTATAGGTACCGGCCTGGTGTGTTGTTGTGATGGATTCTCATGATATGTTCTTGGACCACCGGATTAAAAGATGCCTTTGATCCCCACAAGACTGTTCAGGAGGTATCATCATTTCTAGAGTTATTAGATGCAGTTTCGCCTTTTTGCATCGTATTTTCTTGCATCAAAGATTGGCTATGGTATTTTGCTAATACTATGAATAAATGCTTTCTTAGGCTGCTTGTTTAGCTGAGGCAGTTGGGGCAGGCATAGGGAACTCAGTGCAGGGGGTCATGAGGAGGCTGTTTCAGGGTTGAAAAGTGTTAAAATACATATAGAAACCTGATTAAAAAAAAAGCACAATTAAGCTACAACTTCGTTGTTGGATTGCTCCACAAGAGGATGGTGCCAGAATGGAAATGCTATTGATGCACCTGCCTGGCCACCCGACCAAACGAAGAAAGAAGCCAAAATGATGTCTGTTGCACTTCAATCTTTGGTCGAGATGAAATGGAAACCAGATGTTTCGTAATATTACAGCAACTAATTAGCAATGTTAGTTTCCTGTAACCATATTGTGATTGAGCTTTCCTTCATAATTTATGAGCAAATGCACCTTCAAGCAGCTTCAGTTCAGCTGGGCTGTACCTGAAGTCTGTTCCATCATAAATGTTTCTGACGGTTGCGTTAATGAAGGTTCTCTGATCTTTTCTTCCTCTGTTCTGGGATAAGAAAGGGCATCATATCATTTTTCAATTGAAAGTAACCAAACACGTTCCTCGTTCCTGCGGCTGTGAAAATAACCAAACACGTTTCTTAAGGCCATGACGTTGTACCATTATGGTTGCATAAGGACCGAACATGTTCGGAAAAGGTCAAGAACTAAAATTAAGTGTATTTAGTAAATGAGATGTACCATTACTAATCACAGCCAAAACGGTATGATCACCATCTTCCGGCAGCTTCGGTTGATTAAATAGAAGTATAACATATCCCTTAATCAAGGCAATGAACAATTAAAGGAGATAAATTGGAAGTGCAGCTTCACTGTTAACTGATGTAAGCGAGCAGCCAAATTGAGTAAATAAAGGAAGATTCGACCAACAGTCAAAAACACTCCAAGCATCCGCAATGCTTTCACCAGCCGGTCTGCAATCTCCTATAAATCCTTATCATGGTACACCTGGATGAGAGAAACAAGAAAAATAACAAACGTAGAATACATAAGCAATAGTACATGCAGGTATGTTAATATCAGCAGCTATCATCCATTAGAACTGTTACTGCTGGAATCGATCGAGGTCGGAGAGAGGACGACTAAGCTTTGCACAGAGATGCTGGCACTGGAGTTACTTGCAAATAAATTCAGACCGAAAAATGTACCTCCGATGAGAATCCTCTGATGCTTAAGTCAGACTTAGAGAACAATGAAACAACAACGAGCTCTCTGAGAGGGGTTGATTGGCTTACCTGATCTTCGGGGCTCCGATGGTTTATATAAAAGGCTGTCAAACAGCTGGTTGCGCAGCTGTGAAATCATGTGATTCTGATATTACAGGGCCATTAGACATGTCATTGTAGGTGAGATAATTCAGTATTCAATCGCTCCCGCGAGATTAGAGGAGTCAGTTATACTTGAGTCGATCTATTTGGGGTGGACAGCTCGGCTTTGTGTAACGATTGATGGCTTGACAATTTGAAGTAGCTCTCGACACCGCACCGATCCGAGCGCTCATGACAACCGCTAATCCGAGGCTCTCGCGGTAACCACCGTAACAAGGACTATAGCATACATTCCAGAAATCAGATTTAAAATAGCAGTTGAAGTCAGTAGGCAATGCATCAAAGAGTTGAAAATTTATATTCCCTGATAGAATAAGATTTGATTGCCTTCGAGGTAAGTATGGGATACAATGATCCGCTATCTCGTTGATTTCCAAGTTCGAATATCATATAAGAGAGGGAAATGATGACATCTACGTAAGGAAGCTTTAGTTGTCCATTTGACCACTATCATTTAAGAGAGGGAAAGACTACCATGCTTGAGGAACCGACAAGGAAGCAGTAATTTGCCCCCAGCGCTAATTAAGAGGCCTATATGAACTCTAATTGCAAATCCAACAGCTGATTTAATTTCCATTACTGTAGCATCAAAATTTAATTTAAGAACTTCAAGGGGACAAGATAGCCCATATGTAGAAAGGTTATTAGAGTTTGCATATGGTTGTTGGAAACCAACCCAGTGTCTTAATTGAGATGGCGAAGGATGATGCTGACCCTAGGGAATAATCAAGCAATAAGCTTTCCTTAGCCACTGGATGAGAGAGCTCTTGTTGGAAGATTCTTTCGTTACGAGCCTTCTAAATTAACCATGCAACACAAGCAAGCGCAGTTTTGAATACCGTCTCCACCTGAGCTGTAGAAATATAATCCAGTAAAGCTGGCAAAGATTGAGGTTGAAAATCATGGCCGCACATGCATTACAATTGATCCCAGCAGCCCGCAACAAAAAAACAAGATATAATAATATGGTTACTATTGAAGTCATGAGTCAAGGGATCGGATAGTTGACTTATGTCTCTGTGCTCGTACACGTGAGGTATTATCCGCTTTGACCTATGATGCTGTTGTATGGGTGTGTGGGGACAGAAGATATTTGCACAGCAGCATCAATATTGCGGTCATGGATCAAAAATCGGATAGTTCGGACGATTGGCTTATATCTCCGTATCCACATACGTGAGATATTGTCCGTTTTGATCTCTGACGCTGTCGCATGGGGCCTCACGATTTTATTCTTTAAAAAGTACCTTATATGAAAAGAAAGTTTCAATTCATATAAATCACACTTTCTCTTGACTCATAACTGATGTAAGTCTAAAGATGTCCTTATCTATCCCACAATATTCACTATCCCCATTGATGAATCACAAAGATCACAAAATTATTATTCAGCATTTATGATGCCCCTTCTATGTAGAAGTTGTTTACATAGTAACCGGTTCCATAGCAACCGCATAAAAGGTTTTGACCCTCATCGGTATGTTCCATTTTGAAATCCACCTAAAATTGTAAGAAGCTCGAGCCAACACTAGTGGTTTGACCAAGCTATACGTGTCTTTTTTGGTAAATAACTCTGCATGTCTTAGGCTTGATTGAGTCTATTTGATCCCCAAATAGCTGATCAAACTAGTTTTCTTGTGTAAGAGAGATGCAATAAGTTTGTTCAACGTATCCATGGAGAACAAGATAGCCAACATGACACAAAATATTTGGCTGAAGAGTACTTGGGCTTGACGGATCGCAGGAAGCAGCGATTGCCTAAATAAGTGGATTGGAGCATCAAAACGAAGATCTGAAATTCAAACGGCCATAATTTTAATTCAAAAAAATTATGGGACCCATAATATAACAACGGAAAGCTTGTTTCGAGCTCTACGATCGTGAATTGGATTTATCCATTCACTTCAATTTTCGGATCCAAAATCCATCATTTTAGTAGGTTTCGAGATTGTTTTATGTTTGGGAGTCCGTCTTTGATTCATCTTTGTATTCTTGTCTTTATTAATTTTAGTTTATAGAACTACCTGTGTTAGGATTGAAACACTATAAATATCTTGTTTTGTGTTTATTTAATTTTATCAATAAATCATAGGATTATTTCTTAAGTTGAAGTTTAGGGTTCTTCTCGTTATCTCGGCGGTTTTCATCTTTCGTGAATTCTTATTTATTTGCCAATACTGCATCATTCCGCTACAAGAAAGTCCAAAATTTCTATTCAATCTAGCAAAAAATAATAAAGACACTAGAACCAAAGACATGTAGTATAAAGGAACCGATAATAGTACCAACTAGAGAAGCAATTTTGACGATAACCTTTCCAGTATGGACTTGAAATACAAAGAAACCAACGGCATAGCTGATAATGGGACATCCAAATGCTCCCAAACACCCATCCCTCCGGCCATTTGAAAGAGGCTGCTAATTTGATATTTGAGTGCATGCGGAGTAGTAGAGTGAAAATAATGTGATATTTGTCCATATTAATTGTTTGGCCTAAAAAAGTGCAATAGGCATCCATGATTGAGTGTAAACAAATACTATCTTGATGACTGCCCATGCTACCAGCAAGCATAAGAGACGAGCATCGAAGGCCTCCCTCATTAAAGTTTTATGTCACACCAGTACAAAAACAAATCCTTCTTTATCCAGTTTGTTCTCTTCTTTCGCAGGATAACATTAACTAACGAACAACAGCGACTTGAAAGTCTACAAATCAATCTAAACCTGCCACCTGTCCACTTTAGATTAAACAGAGTGAACCGGGGGAATATTATACTGTTGGTTGGCACTTCTTTCATCAGAATTCGGAAGCAAGAAACGGGAACCAAACGGCGAATCCCCTCCGTCTACAAAATGAATCCCTCCAAGCTTTGCTCTCATCGTCTCGGAGAATGGCCGGAGTTAGATGTGAGGATAACGAAACCATTAATGGCGGCAAGGGCCACGATCTAAAGTTGCTGCTCGCCACCGATGAGAGGGATTTTCTCGTCTGTAACAATGGTGATCAGGTACTCAGACAATATTAATTTAGGATTAGATTTTTAAAATCCTCCCAAAGAGTTTGTTTCGGCAGATTGCTTTAGAATCTAATTCTATTTGCTGCCCTTTAATTCTTTCCCCTTATAATGATGTGATAATGTGATAATCCCACGATCATGAGAAACACGTAATTCCAGCAAGCATTTTATGCAAGAATCAGGATTTTTTTTAAAAAAAATCCTCGCACGAATATTAAAGCATGTAAAAAAAAAAAAAAAAGTAAACCCAACGCGCTGAGCGCGTGAGGCGGAAGAGGTGGACTCCCAAAGGAGCCCTTCTCCTCTTCGAGGCCGATCGGGAATGGGGTTCTAGGGTGGATCAAACTCCGGTGAAACCCCTAGAGCTCCCGTCTATAAATCCCCCCTCCCATCCTCCTCAATGCATCGCCCCAATCCCCGTCAACCACCGGCGAAATCGTGGGTTATTGGGGTAATTTCTGTCGATAAATCTCTGGCGAGCCACTGTCAAACCATCTCCACATTTAAGGTAATGATCCTCCCTTTCTCCTTCCTCCTCTTTTTCCCAAACCCTATGAAGCCTGCCGGCTGCCGGATTTATTTTGAAACCGAGCCTCCCCAATTTCTTCCTCTTCTTCCTCCCGCTGGACCGGCTGCAGTCGCCGGGCGTGGCCTTGCTGTGGTCACCGAGGACCGGGGCCATCACCGCCGGTGCCGAGGGGTTGCCGCTTGTCGGGGGTCACTGCCATAGGAGGTGGCCGGCCTCCAAACACCTCCTTCCCCTGTTTCAAGAAAGAAGAAAGGAGACGCAAAGGGGAAAAAAAAAAAGAAGAGAAAAGAAAGAAAGAAAGAAAAAAAAAATAGAGAGAGCCGGGGCTCTCTAATTTTTTTTCTTTATAAATTTCTCTATCTAGAAATTTTATGGACCAGTAGAGAGCTCCTAGATCAATTGGGTGACCCTAGGAGGAGTCCTGAACATATAGTGTTCGGGTGTTTTTCTATAATTTCTCCGTCCTTAGTCAAATATAATTTTTATGTCTGATCTTGATATGTAGAGATGGAATTATCTATACAAAGTGTCGAGCGGAAATACCTTGATATTGAATTCGTAGATCGAAGGGTTAATTAATAGCCGTACTTGAGTTTGAGACACTGATAAAGATAAGAATCCCTTTATATGATCATGTATATATATGATTTTTTTTGTACTATATATGATGATATTTTAGTTCACATCGAATATAGATTTTTATTATATTTGTATCATATGTTAATTATGTTGATTGTTGGAAAACATAATATCTGATTTTGAACTTGAATAAAAATGTAATACAAAAATATTGAATATCTGTTGATTGAGAAAAAAGATTTGAACTAGCCATAATGTGGATTGTCGGTCATAGGCCGAATTGTGATATATTGGATTACCAGTCATGAGCCGAACCATGACATCTTGGTTTGCCACCACGGACTAAAGTGTGGATATTCTGATTTGCCATTGCGGACCGAAGTGCAGTTATTATGGATTGCCACCGTAGGCCGAAGTACGGCTAATATGGATTGCTATAACGGGCTGAAGTGTGATTTATGGTTTGTCAATCATGGGCCAAAATGTGACCATGATTAGTCCAAACTAAAGACGATGGTTGATTTGGAAAATGTTAATGAAACATGATTGATGAGTCATATAAACATAAATGTGATAATTATAATGATTTGTAATAATACCTGAATTGTGATGTATATGTTTATACAACTATATATACTATTTACTTGGTATTAGATTTTGTGACTTATAATTTTTCTTCAATATTGTCTATTCATTATTTTTGAATTGTAATATCATATTGGTATATATGTGATGGGATTGTTACTGAGCTGTAAAGCTCACTCCTCTTGATTCTCGTTTCTTTCAGAGTTTCAGAATGTATAGCTGGTCGGATTGGGCGTGAAGCTAGAGAGCGGAATTTATTAGTTTATTAATTAGTTGCATTTCTGATACCATGAAATATTTGAACTAATTGTATTTGAACAAGTTGGTTTTTTATCTTCATAGAACTATTTAATTGGGAGGTTTGGTTTATTTATTAATTATGAAAATATTGAATTACAATTTAATTTCAAGTCTTGCATGATCTCTAGGATGATACTCTAGGGTTTATGTAGCCGTATTATATGACCGAACTAAGTGTTGGGTTCGAGGCATGATATTTTACTCCCTGTTTATATTTGAAGTGGTCTAAGTAACATAAGTAAATAAAAGCTTAAGATATAATATTATGTCATTCCTCCATGAAGTGTACATGAAGTGTACATTTAAACGACTTTATATCTTAATGGATTGGCAATGGCCTAATTCTCTTCTCTCAAAAAAATTATGTTGAGTAATATTAAATATTTTATTAGAAGAAAAAGTGGATTTGTAATATTTAATAATCTCATATATAGCAAATCAGATTCTTGCTCTTCAAAAAAAGAAATAACTCATGCATGTCGATCTATTTGCAATTAGACACTAATTACACTGAATCTATAGGTGAAACAAATTTAAATGGCTGGTGACTACTTGCTATGATCGGTTAGCAAACAATTGATCAAATCAAATGCCGAATATCACATTAACTACATCTCCACAGGCGCTTGCAAAAAAATTAACTTAAATAATATTGAGTGTTTATTTGCTATCGCTATCTTTCTTTTAATTAGAAAACATTCTTCTGATACGGTAGAAATTTGGAGTGGAATTCTTCAGGTGAAGATCGCAAATCTTGAAGGCAAAACTATTGGTCTCTACTTCTCAGCCTCATGGTGCAGACGTTGCGGGCGCTTCACCCAAAGCTGCTTGAACTTATGGTGAGCTCTCCTCAGAAGGGAAGGAGTTTGAGGTTGTCTTGGTGTCGGGTGACAGGGACGAGGATTCATTTAATGGTTACTTCTCAAAGATGCCATGGCTTGCCATTCCATTCTCTGACTCCAAGGCCTGTGATCGCCTTGATAAGCTGTTCAAGGTGAGGGGCATACCCCACCTTGTCATCCTTGATGCAAGTGGGAGGTTCTTAATAAAAAGGGTGTCCAGGCCGTGGGGGACTACGGCTCTGAGGGGTATCCCTTCACTCTTGAGAAGATCAACAAGCTGAAGAAGGAAGAAGAGGCTACTAAAAGGGAGCAAACTCTTCAGACCGTACTGGTTTCGCCATCCCGTGACTATTTAATTTGAACAATGGAAATAAGGTTATCTTCCTCTCTTTGTTGTTGTTTAATACCTTCAAAATTGTTATCCAATGCATCCTCCTCAAATAGCCATATTCCTCTTATATAACTTTATTGCATGTCTGTCCAAAAGGAGTACCTTCATATTTAAGCTCTTTTCTTTGAATAAGTGATTCAGAAGAGGTATTTACTTCATATTTAAGCTGTTAAGTAACCATTAGGGCACGGTATTTTTCTATTTTTGCTTCTCTTAATTATATCAATTTACCAACAGGTGTCCATTTCAGAGCTTGAAGGAAAGATGGTATGTCTGTACTTCTCCATTAATGGTAGCAAAACATGCGACGAGTTCACTCTGGTGCTTGCGAAAATATATCGAAACCTGAAGGAAAGAAGAGAGAGCTTTGAAGTTGTGATGGTGTCCTTGGATGATGAAGAGTCATCCTTCAAAGAAGGCTTTGCCACCATGCCGTGGCTTGCGATCCCTTTCAACGATAAGAAAAGCTGCAAGAGGCTTGCTCGCTACTTTGAACTCAGGGGAATACCTACTTTGGTTGTCCTTGGCACCGACGGGAAGACTCTGCATAACAATATAGCTGAGATTGTGGAAGAGCATGGGGAGGAAGCATGGGAGGGATTCCCATTTTCTCAGGACAAAGTGGATATGCTTGCAGAGAAGGCGAAAGCAAAATTGGAAGGACACACATTGGAGTCCCTTCTGGTTTCTGGGGAGCTAGATTATGTCATTGGCAAAGATGGTGTCAAGGTAATATATATATATATATTTGGTTTTTGAAATGAGCAATTAATAGGTTAGGCTAGCACTGCGATGAGAGAGCTCATCTTCTTATTGAAATTCATACTGATATAGATTTGATTCTTTCTTCATTACTTGCATAAAGGTGGTAAACAAAAATTAACTTGAGATGGTTGGTGCTCAAGGTACCACATCCCTAACCGAAATGAATTATTCTAATTTTCTGGGATCAGCTATTACATCCTTTTTGACTATGACTCCTCTCACAGGAGCTATCCCCTATAGTTTCAAACCGCACCCTATCATTCACATCTTGAAAATATTAGAGATATACTACTCTAAACTCTAAAATAGGGGTGAAACAAGCCGAGCCCACTCTAGCTTGCTTGTTTTATATTTATGTTGAGCTTGAGCTAACTCATTAATTTCGAGTCAAGCTTGAGTTGCTCATAAACAATTTGTTTAAGAAATTCAGTGAGAGTCCAAGATTATTTGAGGTTTCCATTTATGTAATGTGGTGAAATAATCCCTGTATATTTATTTTATAATTATAATGTATTTTATTCTACATACTCTACATATATTAATTTATAAACATAATTATAAAAATTATATTATTTGTTATTTATATAGAAAATGATAATTAGAGCTATATATATGTGTGTGTGTGTGTGTTTTATATTTATTAGTATTTTGTGTTAATTTGAGCCAAGCTTGAACGAGCTAAACCTAGCTTTATCTTGGTTGTTCTTGACCGTGAGGACCAAACTCGAGCAGTGCAAGTAGCATGTTCTTTTGCCACCTTATGCTAAAGGATTGCAGGATAGTATTACTACTTATTTTAAACTTGATAGCGGATGATATTCATTGACTGATCTTGGTGCAGCTTGAGTATCCTCGTTCATGAAACAATTCGGCAATAGAATTTGAAACTTGTTCAGTAGGCAAATTTGCATTGATTCTTTTCCAATGAGCACTACCAATTCATATTTGACCTGTTCTTTCTCAGGTTCCAGTGTCGGAGCTCAATGGGAAGAATATTCTCCTCTACTTCTCAGCACAATGGTGCGGCCCCTGCCGTGCCTTCCTACCTAAACTCATAGAGGAATACAACAATATCAAGGACAAGGACAGTGCCTTTGAGATGGTCTTGGTCTCCAGTGATCGAGATCAGAATTCTTTTGAGGACTTCTTCTCAGGCATGCCTTGGTTGGCACTCCCTACGGCGATGAGCGAAAGAAGTCTTTGAGCAGCGTTTTCAAATACGAGGAATCCCTTCCCTCGTTGCCATTGGACCTACTGGAAGGACAATCACCAAGGATGCGAAACTCCTCATGATGGTCCATGGAGCTGATGCCTATCCATTCACAGAGGAGAGGATCAAGGAGTTGGAGGATCAGCTTGAAGAGATGGCAAAAGGGTGGCCTGAGAAGCTGAAACATGATCGCCATGAGGGGCATGAGCTTGTTCTGACCCGCTGTGGCAAATACGTTTGCGATGGATGCAATGGGCTAGGAGACAAGTGGTCCTACCGCTGCACCGAGTGCACCTTTGATTTGCACACTAGGTGTGCATTAGTGGAGAACAAGAAGAAAACTGGTGAGGACCATGGTGAAGAGTAGGAAAAGACTAAGGTAGGACATGTATATGATGGGTACGTCTGGCGCAGTGCTTTCACCAGCCGGTCTGCAATGTCCTGAAAATCCTCATGATCATGGCTGACATGGATGAGAGAGACATAAAAATATCAAACATGGAATGTATAGGCAACAGCATATGCATGTATACGTGACTATCAGCAGCCATCATCCATTAATTCTGAGAATAGCACATATTCCAGCAATCAGCCTTTAAAATAGCAGCCAGGTTACGCAGTGCATCATTGAGTTGAAAATTGATATCCGCTGTTAGAACAAGATTCTACACCTATAATTCAGCAACAGCAACGTGAAGCCCTAACCAAGCAGCGACCAACTCAGCATAAGAAACCGACGAAGTAGCAGTAATTTGCCATCAGCTCCAATTAAGAAGCCTATATGATCTCTAATTACAAAACCCAATTGCCGATTTCGTCTCCGTGCGTTACCTCAGTATTATTAAAATTTATTTTAAGAACTTCGGAAGGTGAGTTCGAAACCACCCAAGTACTTTAATGGAGGTACCAAAGGATGATGCTGACCCGAGGGAATAATAAAGCAATAAGCTTTCCTTGACTGCTGGATGGCAGAAGAAGGAGCCTGTTGGAAGATTTTTTGTTACGAGCCATCCATATCAACCCATTGCGGATTTAATCTGTTACCTCATCATCAGAATTTATTTTAAGAACTTCAAAAGGAGAGTTGGAAATCACCCTAGTGCTCTAACGGATGTAGCAAAAGATGATGCTGACCCGAGAGAATAATAAAGCAACGAGCTTTCCTTAACCACTGGATGGGAGGAGTTTGTTAGAGGATTCTTTTGTTACAAGCCATCCATATCAACAATGTAATACCGGCAGGCAGTTGATCAACTTATGGCAGCAATTTGTTGGTAAATCTGAGGAGAGCGGAACTCGAAGATTTTTTTGAAGAGAAGCAGCTTCATCTATGCAGTGGTTCAAAGAATCCTATAATCTTTCAAGAGTTGAGATCAAATCTATTGCTCTCCTAAGCAATAGTAATGTCATCAAACCCTGTGGCAGAAACTCAATATTCTAGTTCATTCCTTTTATATTGGTGACTCCGTTTTCGATTCTTTTTCCTATTGAAAAGTTTTTTGAGAGAAATTATTGTTGTTTAAAGCTTGGTCTTATCGGATATTGGAGTTTCTGTCAATGAAGAGGATACCGGAGCCCTTCTTTCTCTCTCATTTCTTAAAGCTGTCTAAGCTTTCTAGATAATTTGGATAGTTTAACTTTCTCTGTTAGTCCTTATCTTTGCTTTATTATTATTTACATTTTCTCCCTCTTGAGGTTAAATTGTAATCCTTTGAACTTCATCTGCCTTCATTATTTCTTTTATTTTTTAACTTCTATCTAATAAATTGAGTGGCATTTTTTGCTTCTCTTTTCCTCAAAAAAAATACAATACAAGCAAGCAGAGCTCTAAATCTTGCTTCTATTTGAGCTGTAGAAATATAATCTACCAAGGTCGACAAAGACTGATATCCACGCATGCATTGCAATTGATCCCACCAACTGGCAACCAAAACACAAATAATAACATGATCGCTGTCCTCCACCAATGACTCACAAAGATTATAAAATCGGCATTCAGCATTTATGATGGCCCTCCTATATAGAAGTTGTTTAATTGGCAATTAGTCCCATAGCAAACTCACAAAAATGTTTGGACCCTCATCCGTACATTCTATTTCCAAACCCACTTAAAATTGTATAAAGCTCCAGCCAATGCTAGTGCTTTGACCAAGCTATACATGTATTTTAAGACAGACTTGATTGAGTCTACTTGATCCCTAATATAGCTGATTAGACTAGTCTCCTTGTTCAAGAAAGATGCAACAAATCTGGTTCATCGTACCAGAGGAAAAGGAAGCCAACAAGTTCCAATCCCATAAATGGTCATGGCCCATGAGTCCTTGCAGTTGAGGTCCGTATTGCACACTTCAACGTCCAAGTAAGTTGGCCATGGAACGAAGGGGTTGCAGAAAGCCAACGGTCATGTTGGGTATAAAATATTTTCAATCGAAGTTTGCAAGTGGCCGATTCTTCTGGGACTCTTTCGATTTTCGATTTTATGCGATATCTTTTCGAACTTTTCCAGCAGTCGAGCTTCCACAATGTTTCCAAACTCCTCCGACGGACAAACTTCTACCGTACCTTCGGATTTTTCAATGATAAGCTTCTTCAGTTGTCTATCGGACTGCTCCAAGTGCTCTCTGGGCTCCACTATCAGCCGACCTTTCACGGCAATCGACTATTCTCCGAATCTCTTTCAGACTTTTTCCAGCCACGATCGACTCTAATCCGAACTTCCTCCGGACTTCGTCAACGACCGAGCTTC
>KE504633.1:4064057-4077288 GCA_000441515.1 Elaeis oleifera | reverse complement strand
TAACTCGTAGTCTTTTTTTTTTTTTTTTAAAGGACTCATTTTGCAGTTTTATCTGACAGAGAGGGAACAGTTCTTCTTAACACATAGTGACCCAAAGAAACATCTAACTTTATTGAAAACTTTTCTCCACATAATCAGGCTCTCATGGACTTTGTTGACCAAAAACTGTACAGATTAACTCACAATCGTTTGTCAAAATGCTGCTAGCTGTATCTGGGTGTAGACACATATATTGACACAAAAGGAAAAAGATTGCTACTCCAAAGAGGAAAAAACATTGCTACTCCAAAGAGAAGAAGGAACAAATGAGGGAAACATATAATTAGAACTAAGAAGCAAAGGTTTTAAAGGGGCATTTGGATGTGTCTTCATGGCAGGCATATACAGAAAAATTTCTGTTAGGGGCATTTGGATGCATGACCTAACCTTTGTCAAGCAGAATAGAGTAACATCACTATTCAATGCAAGAATAATTCAAATCTATACTATTCACACATCTCACAAACCATGGAGGATTGCCAACCATTTATTCCAAATCCTCTCATGTCAATGGTTCAAGAATATAAAAAACCACTTTATAAAGAAAGTCCACATTTTTAGTCACCTCTTTCCTGTTTGGCAGGGATTCAATCATGGGCCAGAGAAACTAGAATGAAATAAATATTTATATTAACCTTCAAAATATGATATCCATGCATCATGCCATACAGAGATAACCAAACCACTCAAACATAATCCTTGTGATTCTACAACTCTCTCGACCGAACTAAAGCTAAAACATGATATGTAAGCACCAGTATTGGTCAAGACAGATCCTCCAAATTACTACTACAACGGCTACTCATTAGGTTCTCCTCTGAGATCACTCCTGTTCCAACCATGACTCCCTTTTCATACAAGTATGCTTGCTGATTCCTCCAGAAATCTGGCCCTGGTTGAGCAAAAAATCTACATAAATGCCACCTGTAAGTGACTTAGTCATCAATTTGTATAAAGACCCTTAACATATCTCAAATATAAAAGAGAAGTCATTCCTAAAGCCAGAAGTAAAGTTATCCACGCTCCTTAGCAAAAGTTTACCAGGTTTGGAGTGAAACATTGACAAAACATTTAGAAATACATGCTCCTGACCTCATAGATCCAGATCATCACAATTTGAATCCAAACCCTTTTCTTCAAACAGTTAGAAGCTAGTGAACATGAAACCTGTAAAAATTAACATATGAGAGCATGGTTTCCTTTCAAAACAAAACATTAACCTCACAAATAAAGTTTTATCTGCTCTCCCTAATATAAACTTGAGCATGATATCACCATTCATCAACAACATCCATGAGGGTAACATGCCAATGAACTACAAGTCTACAAGATTTTCTGTCAGTGGGTAATGCAAGAGGTAAACATAGAAACAGTTAGGAGTGCAAGAGTTAGTGCTAAACGACACACATACTAGATACGTACTATACACTAGCACCAAACACTGAAATATGGAAACAGTTAGTTGTTGCAAGAGTTAAACATACATGACAGGTCATTTATTAACACCTACAACTAAATTTAAGAACAATGTATGAATTACTTTGTGAAATCCAACATCAAAGATAAACCTCAAGTCCAAGTCCCCACACACAAAGAAGAAGAAGAAGAAGAAGATTGCAGAATTGAAAGCAACGCCATAAGAAACCCCACCATGAAGACCTACTTCATTAGCTCAGATTGCAGAATTGAAAGCAACGCTATATAGAAACCCCACCATGAAGACCAACTTTCATTAGCTCAGCCCAACACCACTACCAAACATTCACCCAAAATTGAAGCAACTAAAATAACAAGACAAGACCTTTCTTATCTTGTAGGAAGCTGACGAACAACTTAAAGGTAAACAACAATCCATTGCATCATTTTCAACTATTTAGTCAATCAAAAGTAAGGGGAAAAAACATGTACTGAAGAAACAAGAAACAAGAAATCTCAAAACAAATGACCCTTAAAATTTACATAGCCTGGAGAGTAGAAAGAAAGAAGGTGAAGAGTCGGTTAAGCTTACTGTCAAGATAACTCGCAAGAGAGGTAGAGAGAAAGATATCTTCCGGTCCAGCCCACGACATCGAGCACCAACCCTTTCGGCCTCTCAAAAATCACCGAAGAGTCCACCCAAATAGCGACAAATCGCATTGGCAGCACGAATTCTCCACTTCCTCACCACCCCACCACCAAATTAAAGCCCTTCACTGTCTCCCAACCAACAAAGCCCTAAAAATTCTATCTTTTCCGCGAAACCCTAGCTTCCCCTACCCTCACCACCACCAACAAGCCACAACCCTAGTTCCCGCCGAAACTCTCCCAGATCCAATCCCTAATTCCCGGAAAATCGAAACCCTAGCGCCTGCTAAACACAAATTTCTCCACAGAATAGGAAGAAAACAAGATCAATTAGAACGAAAAATAAGAAAAATCAAGAAAAAGGATGACAACTTTCTCCGATCTCAAAAAGGATGGACCTTTTCCCCTCTACCTCCCGTCGAGAGAGAGAGAAAGAAAGGGAGAAGTGGAACCAAAGAAGGAAGAGAACTGCCCGTTTGAGCAAAACCCAAAGGAGCAACTTCTGGATCGGATACAATCGAGTGGGAATTTTAGGCATCATGGACTTCGTGTCAAATTGCGCCACGTATCCTAGACTAGATTATATATATTCGCACGTCCCATCAATAATCATCTACAATAATTTCGCATGCAAGTGACAAATTTGCTATTATACAAATTAGTGGGGGCTTATTTGCAAAAGAGCTTATAGTAAGTTTGATCTCCTGCCACAAATTTGTTTCAAATAAATTATTTATTTATTTATTTATTTATTTTAAAATATTCTGTATAGTTTAACCGTCGATGGAGCAAAAGTTGGATGAACTATATTTTAACACGTGTAATATTGTGAGATATATTATATACATACATACTACACACGTGTGTATGCATGTATTAGAGAAAGAAATCGAAAGGAGTAGGCTCAAATCAAACGGTCAAACGGGATCAAGACTCAAATCAAGTGGAACCCAAAAGTGGAATCAGAGTATATTTACTTATTTATTATTTGATAGTAAGAACGGTTAATTACATACCACAATATATTACATGGTCTTCTGGCACCAGAGATATCAAAACAAGATAGCTGTTTCCATCGAGCGAGAAAACTCTTCCCTGCATTTAATGGTTTGAGACATCGCATGCATTTAATTAACTCGAGCGTGTTCCGCAATTTGCGGACCAATAATAGTAGTAGACTAACATAAGGAGTGCTTTTATGATTTTTAAAGCAAAATAGGCATCTCAAAAAGAATATTCGATAATATTACTTAACAAATACGGAAAGAAAGATTTAAACGTATTATAAATTTTATTATACTGCATGCGATGTAACTGCTTCTCTCTGTATGATTTAATCATTATGTGTAGTTAATTATCACGTATAATGCATATGATGTACAAAAATTATTTAAATATATTATAATAAAAATTAATTTTTAATTTTTATAAAATAAAATAATATTAAATTAATTTTTGTCAATTTATTCTCTCTTGCAATATTATTTTACATTGTTCACGTTCATTAAAATTGGACCACAAGATGCAAATATAAAAAATTAGTAAAAAATATTTAATGGTTATAAAAAAAATCTAGATTCAAATTCTATCTTTATCGAAGTAAAAAAAAATAGATCTTATAAAATCAAAAAAAACATCTAAAACACCGACATAGCTTACGATTGGGCCTAAGTCTAGTGTCCTTAACACATTAACACATCCGGCTAGGTAAGTCACAGGGGTAGAAAGCAATATTTAAGTAATAACTTATGCATAAATTTGAAATTAGAGGTCTAATCTCATATTCAATGTGTTATTTGTAGTACAAACCGAGAAGACACGTGACACATGCAATATTTTTTAGTACCAATATGATGTGTTATACAAGGAAGCTTAGGGTTAGCATATCAATTAGAAAAGGTGTCAAGAGATAACGGTTTACATGGTTCAACTTATGCTTAATAATTTACATGGATCAACCTATGCTTAATAATTTACTTAGTTCAACCTATGGCTATTAATATCTATGAGTAGAGATGGGTCAATATCGGGAAATATCATTAAAGATGGAGTACAAAGAGAGAAAAATTTCCGATACAAAGCATTTAATCTCTTGGATGCTTCAAAATCCCAAAAGAAAGAGATGATTATCTCAAAAATTCAGGTCTCGGGCTCCATCCCCAAATCTTTGGATGGGCATGTCACGACACATCAACATTCATAGGACATCTCCTTGTTCGGGCCAAGTGGAGATATATTTTCATCTGCATATCATTCTTAATGCATCGGCTTATCTTCCCTCTCTCCGCTCTTCAGCAATGATCTCGTGATGTTAGCATAAATAGTGAAATTAGAATATCCCATCAAATGTATAACATAAGATTTTGCCCTCAAAAAATGTAAACCTTGCTATGGTTCTTTGATCTGACCTCTCCTCTGTACAGGAGGCCACTTGGTTCGAAACTTTTGGGAGTTGTTCTACCCTTTAGTTATTGGACGTGAGTAATCATAGTGTGGATTTTTCCTCCCTTCTCATATAAAAAAGTATGCAGGACCCAACCAACAACAGTTTTTATTTTAAATAATTTCTATAACAATGCGCACTTTTATTTTAACAATGAGCTCACAGGAACCCAACGAAATTCTTAACTTGAATCTTAAACGAGAGACACTATAAAATTCTGAATTCCTATAACAATTATAAAGGCACCCTTCAAGTTTGGATGAAAAGCATTTTGATCATAAAATTTTAAAAGTTTCGAAATAGGTACTATTGCTGCTGCTTTCGAGCTAAGTTGAGGTTGGCTGATCCAAGGCAGACTGAGATCGTCCTTGTGTTTGTGGAATGTGGATGGAAAGACTGAAACAACAATAGAAATCTCTTATCAGAGTTATTTTCGATAGGGACCCTCCAATGCTCGAATCTATCAAAAAGTAGAGAATAATGGGAAGTGAAGAATGAGAGGAGCTTCAGAGCTTACTTGGGTCCCTTGATGTCCCCAATTTATAGAGAGAGGCGGATGGAAGTTTATATGGTGCATGAAGGCCGTAATTATGAAGATCATACTCCGCATACTAGATTTGGCCAGGGTTAGCTGTCATTTGAAATTTTAGATATCTTTTAGAGTCATCGAGATCTGATAATGATCTCATGCGGATCCTTCATCGAGAATCACAGGTAGGTAGGATTTTCGACTTTACCTTGGCTAATGACCAAGATAAGTAGGTCGAACATATACGAAGAAGGTTCACTTCAGATTTAACGGAGGTCAGCCAGTTGTCCCCATAACAGGTAGAGATGACACTTGGGTTGGATCAGGTCGGATACAGATCGGATCAGAAAATCATCAATCCAATTCTAATATATTTATTAAACAGATCAAAAATTTAGATCTAAATCTGATCTGTTTATTAAATAGGCAATCCGACCCGATCCGACCAGCTTAATCTGTTTATTAAACAGATTAAAAGAGCTAAATAGATTAAACAGATCAGATTAAATTGGTTAAAAATAGATTAAGCAGATTTTAAACAGGTCTTAAACAAGTTAAACAGGTTAAATAGATTAAACAGATTATCTGATTCAATCCGATCTGAACATTAAATGGATTAAATAGGTCAGATATCTTAAATCCAAATCCGATTCAAATATTAAACAGGTTAAATAGGTCAATGTGTTTATAATCCAAACTCGTTTAGCCTAAATCTAAATTTATTTATGATAGGTCGAACATAGATTGAGTTGATGGATTGAAACATATTTTGCCAGTCCATATAATAGGCACCATGACTTATTTTTCGTCATGATAACTTTCTTTTAATGATAACTCAACGGTCTCTTTATTTCCTCTTTTATAGAACCAGAACTACCTTCAACTCCTGCCACGATCTCCAAATCATCACTAACCATCCATCGGCTAATCCCGATGATGCCATGGCTGCCCTGATCGCCACCATGAGGGTTCCCGGTCTCCAAGCTCCTAGAGAAGCACCTCTTCTCCCCAACTATTGCGCCCATAGAGAATGATAGGAGGTAATCAGATAACCTTTTTTTTTTGGTTCTTGATATGCCCACCCTAGCGCACAAGCCCTCCTCCTCGCCCACCCCGCCTCCGCCCTCATCCTCACCTCCTCCCTGACCCAATGTGGAACCAAGCTAGAATTGAGGGCCTCAGAATGCAAGGCCTAAATCAAGGGCCTTAGAAATACCAAGGGCCCTTGAACCACACCATGGTTTCCAATTGACTTGGTGCTCCTTTCACGCTACAGTTTCATGGACCACCGTCCACGAGGAAATAATTGCACGCGCTTTACTGTAGGTTTCGCCCATGTTTGGATTGAAGCATGCCCTTCAAGGCCAAAGATCCTAAAAATAGGAGATAAGGACGATGGATCTACTTACGACTGAAACTAGATCAGATACAGATCAGATATCAGCATATTCATATCTATATTTATTTGTTTGATAAATATATACATATATAGATATGGATATTATTCAAATATAAAATTTATATCCATATATATTTATTTTAAATGGATGCGAATACAATTCGGATGTTAGAAGTATAACTATAATTATGGAGATAAGTTGGATAATTAAACTTCATGACTATAAAATCAAAAATATTACTAAATAGATAATAAATCAAATTAATAGCAAATTTATATGGTTGTTTATTTTTTAAAAATTAGTAAGTACTGCATAAATTATATAGGATTATAGGTAGATTCAAATATAGATCGGATAATTATCTATCTATATCCATATCTATTTTTTTTTAACAGATATGAATATGGATATGGACATTAATTTGGATTCTCAAATTTTTATCTATATCTAGATTAATTCGGATACAAAATGAATCCGAACTGATATTATCGACACCACCTTCACCCTTAAATCCGCTATATGAGTTTTAGGGAACTATAGCAAGATTGATTGATTAGCTTATGTTACTTGGTAAGTCATTAACGTCTGTATATGCTGAGGACCAGAACTCTTCGATTATGATTGACCTACCCTTTCAAATCGAATCAAGGTGAAAATTCAAATCACGCACATCTATGATTTTCAGCAAGATTATGTGCGAGACCAACACCGAATCTTGATAACGATGATGACCTATCTTAAATGGCCAATGGATAGCTCATCTCGGCCATGGTTATTATGCGGAGCAAGATCTTCACAGATTCGACTGCCACATGTCATGGAAACGGCCTCCATATATAAAGAAGGCTAGGGACCCTATGTAAGCTCAAGTCTCTTCCTCTTTCTTCTATTGTTCTCTGTTTTCTGACTAACTTAAACATCGGAGGATCCTCATCAGAAACAATTCTGATCAGAATTTTTTTTTTTTTTTGTCAGATTTGATGCACATCTCCTGCACTTCTTCACAAAGACGATCTCAGTCCGGCCGACCTCGATATCAGCAGCAATGGCTTATTAATTATAGAGCCTTGCAAAGTTGCGTCTTGGGTAGGATTGCTTCAATTTAGGATACATTCATACCAAACCTAATTTGAACACCCAACTCGTACCTAATCCAGCCCAAATTCAAACACATTACGTTATGTTGGTTCATGGAGTTCCAAGTTTCATTAAATTATGCTACCTTGGGCTACATCAATTTGCTTTTGGGCAAGGGGTGGGTCAAGTTGGGAAAATAAATTAAGTAATGGAAAAGCATGTTAGCATTGAATCAGGTTAATTACCCAAGCCTTCAACCTGAAAGCACCTCAGACTTTAAATTAGGTTGATATCTCTAACTGGCTATGCAATATATAAACCCAACCAAACCCAAACTGAAGGTGAGGTCAGTCAAGTTCAGGCTAACCAAGTCCAACTTGCATCTCTAATCCAGAAGATTTAGATACTCTTTTAGTCTTTTAGAAAATAGCAGAATTGGACACTCTCTAAGATCTCAAGTGCTTGCCTTGCAACATCCAATCAATTTGGGCTGGATTGAGTCAGGTTTAATTGTTGGCCTTTATTCAGTTGCAGGCCTAATAGCCCAGCCCAAGGCACATTGGCACTTGCCAAGGGGCAATATTCTGATACCGAGTCCAACTAGAGAATTCCACAGGACATTGGCATTTGCCAAAGGCGTTGCATTTCGCTTCCTTGTACTCTTTACCCCCAACCCACCCCCCCCCGAACGGCACAAACTTGGAGGCTTATGTTGGGTACGAGTTTCTCGATCTATACATAACTGCCATGTACCAAGAGCTCAGGTTGGATATCTTCTCGGATCATGCTAAGGCTACAAATGGGCCATGATCAAGTCTTGCACTTCATGCGAGTCAACTTGTTCCCATCAAAGAGTGAAAGATTTTGTCCTCAAAAGAAATATTATCTCAAAGCCTTAAGATTTAGTGTGTCACCTTACAACACGCAAAAGTGAAAGAGAGGATTAAACGATCACCAGATTGCAGTATGAATATGTGGCATTCGGCAAAGAAAATTCTCTTGTAAACACTCAAAATCTCAAGTAAACAAATGCAAAATATTCTTCGTGAGCAATGCATTGGTTATTCTGTGAGACCATTGAGGTTCCTTTCTAATACCATGCCTCCAATCCTCCAGAGGGCTTTAGATGTGAGACATTTGAAGTATAACAAGTTCAAGACACCTGCAAATTAGACCAAAATGGAGTAAGCATCGATATGATTTTGTTCAGAATTTTTGAAAGAACATCCCAAAGAGAGAGAACTAATTCTGTGGGCTTACCAGGACTTCCTTAATCCAATGTATTTAGATCTCTAGAACAATATCTGGATGCAGAGGGTAAAAAAATTTAGTTAATGCCCATTTAAACATATGCTAGAGAGCCTCAAGAATGAAGTTTTTTTTTTTTTTTTCATTGGGAGGACACTGCAGGAACTTACACTCTGAATCGGTCTTGACCCACTTATACCGATCCTCCCCTTTCTCCTCCTTTTTCTCTGCCTGCACATTCTCCACAGGTCTCTCCTCCAAGCACTTCCTCATCGACGAAGAAGCAGAGCTTCGAGGGTATATTTTCTTCTGAAGTAATGTCCTCAAAATCTTTGTTCAAAAGAATATAGAAATAAATATAAGAAACCAACTTAGACCATCAACGTGAGAACACATTTGTCAAAAGATATTGCATGAAACCATACCTTCTCCATCCTTGACTCTGGCATGGGATCCCTCAAGCTCGGAGTTGGTGAGAAGCCACTTCGACACACAAATATTTTCTTGAGAAGAAATGTGAGTGTTTTTTTCTTCATTGCATTGCGGTTATCCAATAACCAATCCTTTGCTTTGTTTAAGATGATCTTGGTATTGGGAGAGAGGTCACCTTTGTTATTATCCAATTCATCTTGCAACCTGAGGGAAGCAGTCCGATCGACCTCCAAGCTTGAGGGGCAGTTTAGAAATCTATTAAGAGGGAGATTGGCTCTCTCCTCTTCTTCTACCACTTCTGGTCCCTTGGTGCTAGATTTTGACTTGCGAGATAATAGCTTTGTTAGCTCCTTTTGTAACTTTCTCACTTCTTCCATTGTAAAGTCTGGAAAATCTTGAGATGCATCCAAATTTTCTGATGAATCTAGATTTTCTGAGAGCTCATGTCTCTGTGGGTCTTCCTTCAAGTCATTGTTGCCGAAGGTTCCAATCGACAGCAATGCTTGAGGCCAATCATTGAATTCTTCTTTGCGAACATCTGGCATCGAAGCATCTAAATTAAGAAGAACTAGCAAGTAAAGATGCAAATAATTATAAGGCAATCCTTCCACAAAAGAAATATGGCAATCTAACTTTTTGGAGGAAAATCACTATTGACCAGATCAAAATCTTCTTTCCTTCTTGGCAAGATAGAAAACCGGCTAAACCTGAGCTAACCAAGCAAAATCCATGGTTAGGCTTCATGGATTGGTAACTCAACTCTGAATTCACTACTAAGAAATAGATGGCTCTTGGGAGATAAGCTCTTGGGAGTTCATAATATCAAACAAGATTCCACCCTTGTCACTATCACAATACTTGGAAAGAAGGAAAAAGAAATCAACACTCAAAAGCAACCAACCATACGCCAGCAACAGCCATTCAAACCTATCCAACAAAATAAATGTAAATAAATGGTGGATCACTTACGACGAGCTGAACTCGAACCTGCATCGAATCTCTTCTTCTCTTGTTTCCCGTTGAACTTATTTTGCACCCAACTCAAAATCTACAACCAATGAAAGCCACAGATTCCATTCATAAACCAAGAGTAGAAAGAAATAATAGGCAAGTTTTTCTCCTGTATCTAACAGTGGAGCTTTTTCCAGTAGTTGTTTGTCCTTACCCTCATATCGCCAAGCAACTTGATATTGCTATTTATGTTGTGAGAGAGAGAGAGAGGCTGGCTTTCAAGATCTTTTGCAAAAAGGGAGAAGGAACTAAAGTAGCTATCAAAATTCAAATCAAAACAGAGGAGGCAACAAAATTCTTTGCCAATGACTTGCTAAAAAGAAGAAAAGAAAATCCTCTGCCAGTGGGAATCATTAGAATGTGCAGAGCCCCTCTAATTCTATCATCCAAGCTTGTCCATGGTTAAACAGTCGCCACTTTTTTTGCCCCACCATAATTAGTGCTCCTGAAGGAACAAGAGATGCCTTATCAAAAGGGAACAAGAGATGTGTTGTGAATAAAAGAAAAGAACACAAGTAGCTGTCAGGTTCCTTTCACCAATAGGAGCTCTGGGAGGGTTAAGTAGATCGATACAGATGGGTGGTCCAGAATCCCATGACCACCAAGTTCTAGTAGCCTATGGACACTTCTCGCACGGTTCAAGTTCCTAAGCACAGACTTTTACCACCAACGTTTTTACCGCCCACCTGACTGCCTTGCCAATTCTCCACACAAAAAATGAAACAGCATGTTTCCCGTATAACCCCATCCACATATTTTTTTAAAAAAAGATCATTAGATATCAGCGTAAGACTCCTTATTGCCCCGGAGTTTGCTATAATTAAGGGAACCTAATAGCACATTTTTAATTAATCTTAATGCCACCTCTTCCTCGTCAACATCTCATTACCGTGATGGCCAATAGAGCATTGGAAGGTGATCATAGGCTCAATTTTGTACGAGTCCCCAATGAAATTCCATGGTGCAGCTTACACCAAGCCAAAGCAAAGCATTACAATATCTCCTTCAGTACTGCTACCATACCTTAGTTATCCTGTACCACTTCAGCCATTGTTAGTCTTCAACATTCATCACCATTATTATCCTATACCTTCCATTGCACCACCATCCTCAATCATCTAATCCCGGCCACCCTTCCTCCATTCTCCCTCCACTTCTCCTACTACTGACGATGTTAATATCATTGTGATATCATGCACCTACCATCACTTTCATCACCACCTTATCCACGCATGCTGACCCCACGTTTCCTTAAAATTATTTGCATGATAGAAATGCTATGAGCAGGCATAGGATTTTTTCCCTGAGAAAAAGAACATAAGAAGAAGATAAATTGCACTTAATTATATGGTATTTATAGTGTCATTATCCACATGCTATAGTTTGTGACGTTACGTGCAATTCCAGTCATTCTTTCTTCTTGCTGAGGAGAATAATACAGCAGCTTGTAGACCTGCCCGCTGCCCATTTTCTGACTTTTTTCCTTCACTACTCTCTAAATCTTTCTTGGGACAAACGTGGGGAGACCTTCTTATCTCATTGGATTTCGTATATGTACATTCTCGACACCCATGGACCGGTCATCCTGCCCGGAAAACCGTGATCCGACCTCCATCACGCATAACCATCTCACGTGGGTTTAAGATCACGGCCGCCCGTATGAGGGGCCACAACCAGACAGACCCCTCCGGGGATTAGCTACTAGCTCCGCTTCTTTGTTTCCTCATAGTCATACACTAATCACCTGAGCTCACTGGTAGGCCGAAGCACCACATTCTTCACCCTGCTCATGACTGTAATTATTTGATATATGCATGTACCAGAAGATATTTTTTTTGTTTTTTTGTTTAATGCATGCACATTTTGGGGACGAGGACATCTCAAAAGATTTTTTTCCTTATCTTTATGCACATATATGTACAACCACTACAAAAAAATAAGAGATTAGAAACGTTCTACTGGTAGCTATTAAACCATACCTAATAAAATAATGGAGTCATTTATTATCATTCCTATTAATAATTTTAGATATATTTTTTTATTTCAATAAATACTTGTAGGAATATTATCATAAAATCATTCTTAAATATAAAAGGAACATACTAGAAACAATTCTATATACCAATCTAAGAATATTTCAACAAAATATTTTTATATATCTTGTCCAACTTTTTTGCTCCTAATTTTTTTTCAAAATTTATGAATTTAATTTTTCCTCCTCATCTTATTTTGATCCTGCTGATCCAACCAATAAAAATATAAAAAAAATTTGCGATCTCTCGCGTGCCTCTCTGCAGCCCTCTTTCTTTCCATAATAAATGCTCTTTATTTCCATGGCCAGCACCTCATTCCATTAAAAGCTTTCCGTATGAACCAAAAAGGTTCTCGTGCCTCCTTCCTAGATTTGAAGATGGCATATTTGATGATAATAATGAAATTGGGATGGAAGATGCAGACAACTATAATCAAGCTAAAACAGAAATATACCTTGTAGAATCTGAATAAATTTATTACAGTTTTTTTGATTAGTTTAAACAGGTGTGTAATTATGAAATCTTATACTAATTTTATATTTTTGCTTGTTTATTATATAACAAGTATTCAACTAAAAATTATAAAAATTTATGTCAGTTTATGCCTTTGAATTTAACTAACTAGTTTTATATCTTCGCCTCTTATTACAGAAATAGCTCCAAAATGCAAAAGCATTCCACGTATTATTCCCATGGCCTTACAGGATGAGGATGATGTAGCAGTGAGATAACAAGGCAGCACATGGAGGTCAAGAAGACAACATGACATTACATCTAGACCTGGAGGTCAAACTTCTACTGTGCAGCCACCATCTCAAATTCCAACTGAACATACATCTAGCACACAGGTATTTGACTTTATATGTCCTACTCTAGTGAAGAGATAAAGTTAATAATCTATATATTATTTTGTTATATATATATATATATATATATATATATATATATATATATA